>JAJEKB010021308.1:2095658-2151857 GCA_022393335.1 Macrotrachela quadricornifera
AAAGTAATATAAATCACATCACTCTTCTCTTTATTCAACTATGCATTTACTATTTTACGCAGTCACTCACCACATTGAACCTCGAGAGGAATGGAATCGGTGATGAAGGAGCCCAACATTTAGCGAATGTTCTACAACAAAACAAAGTAATACAAATTATATCAGTTAAATAACGTTTATTAAGTGAATGGTGGCACGCCACTCTTACATGAGAGAATACGCGTATATATATGCCAATTGTTGGAAAACAATTGAAATATACCAATGGATAATATACTACCGTTGGGAAAATACCTGAGACACTAGAATAGAGGGAGAAAACCAAGAGAACACACTAGGAAAAATACCTGACAGAACGAAAGAAAGAAATAGATATAGATGATATCGTGTAAAGAAAGAAAGAGATAGATATAGATGACATCATGCATATGTAAAGAAAGAAATAAAGAAAGAGAATGAACATATATGATAATAGAGGGGAATATGTAACACCTCCCCCGATTATCAGGAGATCGTCTCGATCTCCTAAGAGACATAGTTTAATAACACTACAACGAATTTCACTACAATAACCTTAACTTGAAGAAGAAAAAAAAAATAACGTTTTTGTTATCCTTGTTTGTTGGTTAGATGGTTGTTTGACTGGGGTTCGTTCAAGACCACCGATAACCTGTAATCTACCTGCTCATATGAAATGTCCCTAATCTTCACGCATAAACACAGGTTTCATATCGGCTGTCGTAACCTGCTTTGTATAAGTTGAATTGGAATCACTATCTGGATCTTCAATTTTTACTATAAACGTAGAAGGACCTTTTTGCTCAATAATTCGATAAGGACCTTCATATTTTTCTCGTAATTTTGATGTTTTATTAAATACTCGTACGAGAACTAAATCGTTGATATTGAATATTGGATCTGGTCTATTTCGATCGTATCTGACTTTTGCTAATTGGCATTGATGTTGTATATTCAATTTTGCTTGATCCATAATAATTCTTCTAGATCGCTTTAGTTTTTCATAGTACTGGTTTGGTTTTGTGAGGGATACTTTCATTTGTTTTGGATCCATAAGTAGTTGATTGTCCCTACCAAACATAATCTGAAATGGAGTGAATGTTGTTGTTCTATGACGGCTGGTGTTATATGCATAAATAATGGGTTGTAATAAGTCATCCCAGTCTTGCTCTTGTTCATTCATTAATTTCGATAAGGCGGGTGCAAACGTGGCATTGAACCTTTCGGTTTGAGTATTGGACTGTGGATGATAGGGTGTTGCAAGAATGTGTGTGGTATGGCATGAATTGATCACTGTTCGAGTCAATTCTGCAACAAAGTGAGATTCTTGATCGGTGATTAATTTGGTCGGTGCTCCATAGTGGTAACATACGTCTAAAAAAAATTCTGCTGCTTCCTGAGCTGAATTTGTCGGAACGGCTTTAGCAAACACAAATTTGGAAAGATAATCAGTCACTGTAATAACATATCTGTTGCCATTTATTGTAGATTGCTCAGTTGGTCCCCAGTAATCCATACCGACCAAACCCATTACTTCATTTAGTACTGGGATAATATTCATTTTACCTGGTAATTTAGTGCGCCTGTGATTATGTTTTGAACATTTCATACAAGATTTTATGTAATCTGATATTGTTCTATACATTCCAGGCCAATAATACTTGTTCACCAACTTTGTGCTGTTTTATTATTTCCTAGATGTGCTGCTGTATGATGATCGTGGTAAAGAAAAAGCACTTCACTTATCATGGACTTTGGTATCCATATGAGTTTAATCTTTGTTTTTCCACGAGGGACTAATTTGTATAAAATACCATTAATAATCGCACAATCGTGTGAATTAGTTAAATTTTTTATTTTGTCTTGAATATCACTGTCTTTCAATTGCTCCTCTTTGATCCTTTTCATACTGAACCCATTAAATGTTGGAGAAACCTTAGATGGAAGTTTCAATGATGATGAAGGTACACTAACTTTTGGATTTGACGTTGAAGATCTGGTCTTTAATCGAGCATTTGAACCTTTTGAAATTGTACTATCATTGTCTGATGATATAGGCTTTTTTGATTGTATCTCTAGGTTCTGCCGATTGTTATTAGCTCGAGTGATTGATCGAGTAACAACATTAATTACAGCTGTTGGTTGAATACTAGAGTTCACATTACATGAGTCATCCACATGAGGAAATAAATACCCTTCATGTTGTTGCCTTGTAATAATCGTATTAGATTTTTGAGGACAATCATGTAACGGATAACGAGAAAGTAAATCTGCATCGCAGTGGCATTTTCCTTTTTTATATTTAATTTCGGTAATATTATATTCCGATAATATTTCAATTCCCCATCTATCAAGTCGCCCATTTCGTGAACGTTTTTTACGGAATTGACATAATGGACAATGTTCAGTTTCTACTTTAAAATCTTTACCAAGTAAATATGGACGTAATTTAGTTACAGCCCATACTATTGCTAATGCTTCTAATTCTGTTGTGGAATATCGGGATTCCGCACTCGTCAACACACGTGACAAATAATAAATTATTTTGATCTTCCCATCATCCGTTATTTGTTTCAGTACTGCACCGAGTCCGGCTTTTGATGCATCAGTCGAGAGTACAAATGGTAATTTCGGATCGGGAAATTCGAGTATCAAATCTGGCCCAGTAATTATCTGTTTCAGTTGTTGAACCGCTTGTCGCTGTTCATCACCCCATTTGAATTTATGTACATTTTCTTTAATTAGATTAGTCACACCATGGATAGGACGAGCAATTTTTGAAAAATTTTTGATAAATTTTCTATAAAATCCCAGACCTCCAATAAATTCATTAGCTTGTTTAAGGGTGGGATGATCAGGTAGTGGTAAATGTCGAATTGCTTTGATATTATCGTGTAATGGAGTAATTCCATATTCATTAATTGAGTGCCCAAGATAGTCAATTTGTGTTCTCATAATCGAGCATTTACCAGGATTCAATTGAAATCGATGTTGATCGAGAATATTGAGAATTTCATTCAAATGTCTGATGTGATCCATAAATGTTTTACTAAAAACAATTATGTCGTCAAGGTACACTAAACAAAATTGTTCCCGACCATTCACGATCAAGTTGTACATAATCCTTCGAAAACTAGGTGGGGCATTGGTTAATCCCATTGGAAGTACATTAAACTTCCATAACCCAGTAGTTGTTATGAAAGCCGTTTTGGGTTTATCCCTTTCACTGATAGGTATTTGAAAATATCCAGAACGGAGGTCCAGCTTTGAAAAATAATGATGTCCAGCTAATTGCTGTAAAGTTAATTCGATTGTTGGAATTGGATAAGAATCTCTGGTTGTAATATTGTTCAACCGACGATAGTCCACCACGAATCTATAATCACCATCCTTCTTCTTTACCAGTAATAGTGGAGATGACCATGGAGATGACGACTTTCGAATTTGATTTTTCAAGTTGATCTATTATTTTCTTTAAAGCCTGCTGTTGCTGAATGAATCCTCGATATGGAACAGAATTTATTGGTGGGTGGTCACCTGTTGGTATTGTGTGGTGAATTGGTGTAAGTGCTATTGTTGATGAAGAAGTGTCGAAAACTTTCCTATATTTTGCTAAAACATCTCTTGTTCTCGTTTTCTGTTGTAAATCTATAATGTGTTGCACTGCTTGGTCAAGCGTTTCTTCAATATCATTGACAGCTAAAGATGTAGATTGTGTTGAATTATTGATTGCATTAAGATATGATGGTACTTGATACTTTGTATCACTTAGCATAGTAGGTGATGTTTGATCAGCAACTTGTTTATCATTATTACTTTTCTTCAAATTTTTTAATTCTACTTTCTCTTTGCTATCAACATGATCACCGCGTGCTGGAAATGAAATAAATCCTAAATTTGTATCACGAGGTAAACATAGAGGATAATCATTTCTGTTAGTAATAACTAATTTTGTACAATAATTTTTTATTTGAATAGTTGCTTGTGATAACACCACATTTCTATTCTGTTGTAAACGTAAATCAGGAACAAACACTGATTTTGGTGCTTGTAATATAGGCGCAAAAGCTGCAACCTTTTGTTTTAGATGAGTTGATACAGATATTGAGTAACGAAGTTTAATAGGAATTACAAAATTATTCGATGCAGTTTGAAGTGGAACTGACGCTGTATTTCCTAAAATCTCAATTCTGTTATGGAAGCTATTTATCGTTACCTTATTACCCATAATCCAATCTTCACCTAAAATTACGTCGGGACACAATGTCTCTGTCACAGCCGCTGCTATATATGTCTTAATATGTGCAATCTTGATTTCCAAAGAAACATAAGCCGTTATAGAAATGAATGTTTTATTTGCCATAAAAAAATGTTGTTGTACCGGATAAATTTGATGATGTTGTATCTTACCAAGTGATGATAGGCGAATAATACTGTTAGTTGCACCTGTATCAACAAGTACTTTCATAATTCGATTATTAACCGGTACATAAATAAAACGTAATGGTGATGGATATTGGATGTTGTTGACGGAGGCACCACCATCTAGTGACTCCGTTGCTGAAAATGTTGTTGGTGCTGATATTGAGACGAGTTCAAATCTGGACAATCTCGCTGAAAATGACCAGGTTTATTACACTGATAACATATTATATATTCATTCTTAGGAGCTGGTATATTTGACCCAGGATGAGAATAAAGATCAGCGGAGTCATACTTTGTAGAAGATTGCTCTGATTGATCCCCATAATACTTCGGACTGGGACGCTTAATTGTGATTTGTTGTTGACTTAATCTTGATGACATCAATAATTTATGATTGGATATTGTTTCTTTCTCAATTTATTCATGTCGTTGCATTATTGTGAGAAAGTCTTCCAACGACGTTATTGACAATGCATAATGTTGAAGCTGTGGACGAAGACCTCGTCTAAGATACTGAAGTTTATCCTGTTCACTAATTTTGTTTTCCAATTTAAGACAAAGACGATTAATGTCTTGTACAAATTTACCAACTGGTTCAGTTTCACCTTGTTTACGTGCTACTAATTGAGCCAAGTAATCGATGTTAGTTGGTTGAATTGGTGATGGAAACGCATGCAAGAAAACTTGTTTAAATGACGACCAATTTTCAATTTCATCATTTTGATGATAAAACCATTCTTGCGCTGAACCAGTTAACTTTATTGTTGCCAATTCGTATATTTGTTGATCGTTTAATTGGAGTGATTTACCGATTTGCTGCAAGTTCTTTAGCCAATTTAAAGAATTCTCAGATCCAGAAAAATTTGGAAATTATTTAACTTTTTCATTTCGAGCTGATTGTAATACATGTAAAGGTGATATCAATTGAGTCGGCGGTTGAAAATGATGATTTTCTTGACTGATCGATTTTGATGTATTACTATTAATTCGGTCCAATTCTTTCTGAACTATTGTTTCTTGCGTTAGTGTGTAATTATAATGAACATCTTTGGATGTTATATTATTAGTAGACCGATTTGGTTGTGATGAATTAAACGCAAGTAAAAATTCATGTATAAAAGACTGCATATCAGGTATTCTTAACCGATTAAGACGATACCATAATAAAGCTTCACCAGTTAATTCTCTTGTTGCCATGTCACGTTGTTCACTTGATGTTAAGTCTTGTTGCTCAATAACTTCAAAAACACGATCAAGCCACTTTCCTGCATCTTCATTTCTTTCACCTGAAAATGTGAGAATTTCTACCGTATGTTGTTGTCCAAATATTGTGGATGGCTTAATTATTTTTCCCATCTTCTCTTGACGTGATTCTTCTGTTATTTGAGACGTTGAATATTGATAAAGAAGATCACTAGACGGTTTCACGAATAAATGATCATCATTATCAATGAAAGACTCTTGAACTTCATGTGGCGGTTTAGCAGAGATCGATGATGAATGATTAATATCAGACATACCTTCTTTTAATAACTGATTCATACTTAATTGTGTGTCAATTTTTCTTTTTTTTCCTTGTTTTTTTAATAAATGATCGCGAATCGATGTATGTTGCAAATTAAGAGCTGTTCTCGTATGTGACATGCACTTCTGTAGTCGGTTTGTTGGTAAATTAATATCCGATGTTTCTTGTTGTGATGTTGGTTTGACAACAAGCTGGTCAGGCCCCCAGTTAAATAACGTTTATTAAGTGAATGGTGGCACGCCACTCTTACATGAGAGAATACGCGTATATATATGCCAATTGTTGGAAAACAATTGAAATATACCAATGGATAATATACTACCGTTGGGAAAATACCTGAGACACTAGAATAGAGGGAGAAAACCAAGAGAACACACTAGGAAAAATACATGACAGAACGAAAGAAAGAAAGAGATAGATATAGACAGGGGTGGCGCGAGTCGACCAACATTGGGGGGGTGTAGCGAATTTTTTTTGAAAGAGAAGATCGAGTTTTACAAATTTTTGGAGGGTGTAACTTCAGTTTTGCTAGTAAAACGCAAGAAAATTATCGATTTCATGTAGGAAAAAACGAAAATTTTTAATGATTGGGGGGGGGGGGGGTTACCCCCCCCCCCCCCCCCCCCCCCGGTCGCGCCACCCCTGGATATAGATGACATCATGCATATGTAAAGAAAGAAAGAAAGAAAGAGAATGAACATATATGATAATAGAGGAGAATATGTAACAATATCACTCGTCTCTTTATTCAACTATGCACTCACTATTTTACACAGACACTCACCACATTGAACCTCGATTCCAATCATATCAGTCCTCAAGGAGCGCAACATTTAGCTAATGCTCTACAACAAAACAAAGTAATATAAATCACATCACGCTTCTCTTTATTCAACTATGCACTCACTATTTTACACAGACACTCACAATATTGTAGTCATAGTATTTTATCAATTACAACATAAAGTAGCGTATTGAAGAAACACTGGAAAAAACAGATCATTGAAAAAATCAATATGATTGCGGTAAATGAATGGCAACGACAGAAATGTAGTTTCATAAGGGAATGAATAGTGCTTTACTTTTTATATATTTATGTGTCGCTGATAAACCTTAATATGTTTTTTGGAAATCCTTTTAACAGATGTCTTTCAAAAAAATGTTGCCTTTTCCAAGACGAAATACAGGATTAATATTTTGGATTCTAGACGTTTTTGTTTGAATAAGGCTGTAGCGTTTACCACACTGGTAAAATTTTATAGGAGGTTATGCAAAATTTACATATATAAATGTAGATGGTTTAGCAATTGTGTATCGTTTGTTGAACAGCAGGTGTAGTAGAAAACTTTCTTTCTGAAAGTAGACGAAACACTTGATTAGGAGCACGATCGATACTCGAGGACGGTTGTCTGTGGATTTCATGATGTGTTAGATGAATTGTAAAGTGTTGTTTAAAGATGTAGTCGTTATCATCGTTAGGCTTAGTGTGACGGTAGTTAAATTCGAATGAGCGTTTGTATTGTACATCGTTGACATTGGTAAAAATACTGGAAGTCAACACATTATTTTTTTATTATGTATTATAGAGTATGTATTGCTTTTTTTGTCAAGTGTCATTTACATTTATTATTTATTGTGGATTTTTATGGTGTGTATTGGTGCTCCATGAACTTTCAATAAAGGAATAATGAAAACAAAACGTCAAATTCTTCAATCTTATTTAGAAATTGTTGGACAAGCAGAAGATGCAGTTCATCTGCTTGTTAGACAATTGCTTATTCTATCACACTGAACGACGATTAATACATTCGACACCAAGTGAAAAATTTATTATCTGCTAACTTTAACGAAATACAAAATCTTACTTCTATGTTACCTTGTTTATTTTATACGTCACGACTAATGATAAGTGAATCGGATTTATTTAAGGCTCTTCCTCCAAAAAGTCGATTTTCGTCAAAAGAATGATTTTTGAGATAAACACATGGACATGATGCTTGAGTTGTCTACTTTACAAATCCGTAAAGATATCGTCGAATCTCTACATTTTTGTAGAATTTTCGTAAAAAAACTTAAATTAGTTGGAACTATTATTACTTATATAGATCCAAAAAAAGACTAGCTGTTTCTTTCATTATACATTCATTGTGACGCCCTCAATTGCGGGATACGTCGCGACAATCATAGTATAGTTCACTGTGAGGTGTACCTACCATCAGCATGCAATCTTGCATTTTTATGTTGGTTGCAGGTAATATTCACAAAAGAATTTGTTTATCGTTTTTCTCAAAACCGAGTTTTTTCGAAAATTTCAATCTCTGAACAAATTTTTCTACACTATAGTTTATTCTATTAAACTGTGGTCTTTTTTATTTGATAGACAGATCTATCCTTCTTCAGATGACGAGAAGGAATTTTTTATTTGACTCTCAATGTATGAGGAATTAGGTATTTTATGAAAAATCCTACATAGGATTTTCAAAACTACAAAGTTTTGTGAATGCCACCAAATAAAAAAAATCAAAATTAAAAAAAACCTTTTCCCTCATCTGAAGCACCAAGGAGTTCTCTTTCAAATGAGACCAGTCCGAACGCTCCATCTCGAGATGTATTGAAAAAATCCTTGTACGCTTATGACCCCAATTTTGCCCCTTGGATCCTGTATATCTCCCGAACGAAAAGGGCTGGAGCCATGAAATTTTTTTTTACATTTGTATATTCATGGTTCGAAATTCTGTAGAAAGTTTCATGAAGATTCCATGCATCGTGTTGAAAATCGATTTTGGAGGGGGAGAGCCTTAAGTTTCTAGTGTGCTCTCAGTTCATCAGTCTCTTCGATTTTTTCTATGAAGCCACGTATTATAGTTGCATTTTTAAAAACAATCGATGCAATGTATTCCCTAGGGAAAATCTTTGATATTTCAGAGCCTGATCCTTTACAGATATGACCAGGATCCTGCAAGGATTCAACGTATTTTCCTGAGGAAACGGAAAATCCTGAAAGAAGTGTGTAGCCAGGGAATTTCCAGGATCCTATCAGGATTGAAGACAAGATTTTTCAAGGATTATGGTAGGTTTATCATTGTTCTAAAATCAGGATTAGGCCAGGAAACTAATAAATCCTGAAAGAAGTGTGTAGCCAGGGAATTTTTAGGATCCTATCAGGATTTAAAACAAAATTTTCCAAGTATATTCTCAGGATAATATGAAGATTTTCGTCAGATCCTGTCAGGATTTTGATACTTCTTATCAAAAATTTTTCAAGATCCATTCAGGATTTGTATCTTACACCACTATATTTCTGCCTGACTATGACGAAGGATCTTGTCAGGAATCTGGTATGAGACAAGGCTTGAGGCTTTTTAATGTATATTTACAAGAGTTAAACTTACCGGTATCGTGGCAGGATTGTGTCAGGATTGTAGCAGGTTTTCTAAACAGAACAGATAAAATGTGAACACATAGAGTATTGATCTCTAGACCTTCAGTTCATGAACTGAACAGCTAACCCAGCTGGACTGCGTTCTCATTTAGAAATGATGTAAGAAGTTGTTTTTAGGTTTCTTTTTCTTTGTATTCTTTATTTCTTGGCTATTTTTCGATCCTAAATTTGATAAATTTATTCATATTTTTTCGTCATTGAGTCAATTCTATATGTTAAATTATTTTTTAATTTTAATTTTCACATATTTGTTTCAATTCAAAATTTAATAATTATTTTTTCTTAAATAATTTAATGGTATCAAAATATTATTTATTTATATGTTATTAATTATTCTTATCATCGATACAATTTTATTTTTCCTAAATGAATTCTTTTAGTTACTTGTTCAATTCAGAAGAAAGTAAATTAAAATTTTTTATTTGTTCATGATAAGTCAGTTCAAAATATATTTAAACGTATTTTTATTTTTTATTTAATTATGTTCACATGCACACGAATAGCTAGTGAGATCTATTAAGTCATCTTGCAAAGGTACAGAAAAACAACGAGAATGTAAAGAAGTTATAGGACAAACATCAACATTATCATGTTCAATTAATAATGAAGCTTTCGCAAGATGAAATAGAATATTCTTTTTATTTTGATCGAAGTTTTCTCAAAATTGATATTGTAATTTTATTATGATATATACGTTTAGAAAATTTGAATTAAATTTCACAAGAAATTATATAAAAAAAATTGAAAAAGTTATTTCATATATTCTTGACAGAATTCTGAATACAATTACCAGCAAATCTTGATAAGATCTTGAATATTACACTCTTTATACATTCTATAGTTGAGCCTGGGATGATCCTGGATGAATCCTCGTATTTTCTCATGAAGATCGTGATCATATTTGTATTACATTCTCAAGATTCGTAATACTTATTCGTGAAGAGTTCCGAGAAAGATCTTGATCAGATCTTAGCAAGATACTGATTAGAACTATCTTGCATTACCTTTGAAAAGACCTTCAACTAATACACGTATAATTTTTGCCAGAGTTCTCGTAATAGATTCTAGAGCATAACTAAAGCGTACTCACAATTAACTAGATCGTATCCAAAATTCTTGTAAGAATCCTATACAGAATTTGAAGTAAATCGTAGTAGGATCCTGAAATTTTGGTTCATCAGATAGGTTAAGCAGGAGTTACATGAAATCTTGAAAGTAACCATCTTTCATTCTTGACAGGATCCTGGCAATATAAGTATTCCTGAATGATCTTTTATACTTTTTCAAGTGAACACGAATAAATACAACATATAATAGCCTTCAAAGATCTTAGTCAGATCCTTTGATTTTCTTGCTGATTAGAACTGGTACAAGTTTGAAAGCAACTATTCTTAAAAAGTTCTGAAGATATTTCTAACAGAAACCATTCAGGATTATCGAACTTTGCTTCATAAAGATTCTTCATTTTCTTGCTAAGATCCTAGTCTGATGTGCTAAGGATCCTGATAAGATTTATTGGTGAGGATTTAGCTGAGACCTTAGTGTAAACCTAAACGAATCTTAGCAAAAAATACTTTCCATATTCTTTTCAAGGATTTAGATGAAATCCTGGCAGGATTCTTCATCGACCACTCAGGAATATATCTGAGTAAGAACCTGAAAAAATCTTGAACAGGATCCTGCTGAAACTGGAAAAATCCTGGAAGCAGAACTCATCAAGATTGGAAACAGGATCCTGAATTAAACTTGAAAGGATTTTTAAGATTCAGGATCCTGAAAGATCCTTCCAGGGTTTCGCAAGGAATGAGCAGGATTGAGACCAGGGTTTATAGGAAGATGACGTGATACACTCTCTTTCATTGAGGAGATAAAAAAACAGAATGTTTTCGATGGTGTATAACCTTCTGCTAAGGAAATAGTACTATGAGTTCAAATTAAAGAGCACATCAAAAACTGGATTTATTAGCATTAAATAGTAAGAAGGATCAAACAACGTTGTGAATGTCACATCGATCAGATTGAGAGAAAGAAAAACAAGATTGAATTCATATGAAGATGTTCATGATAATCTTTCTTTTTCAAGATATTACGATTCGTATCAACAAACACTTTCTCGTTTTTCAAAAAAGTATATTGACTTTTGCTAACAATTCTAATTTAAAAATTATTTATTTTATGCAATGCTATTATTGATTGTTGTCTTTGTTGGATTATTCTACGACGGTTACATCTCAACACTTAAAAAAAATGTATTACGATCCCTCTTCGAATGTTCACCATCATTGCACTTAACATTTTATAATGAATATGTTTTATTTTCCAATTAAAAAAAGTCAGTTTTTTTAATTGAAATATAGTGATGTCAGTTGTGACAACAAGTACCCATGTGAAAGAAAACGGCGTCGTAAACGGCCTTAAGCGGTGCAACACGACGAAAAACGACGCCTTTACGGGCCGTTTTACGTGAGCTCGTAAAACGGTGAAAATAGGGCGAAAGATGATGGCCGTTTTCTAGCAAAAAAAACGGCCCGTAAAACGAGCTGCCGGATTACGGCGAAATACTATGACAATTAGTGCCTTAATACGCCGTGTTTTAGCCGTTTCAGGCCGTATAAGACGCCGTTTCCGACGGTCGGAATGATGGACATGAGTACATGAAACAGAAATGTTCTTTTTTCTCTCACAAATGTACGATGCGTTTCGTCCTTGCTGAAGGGATTCGTCAGATATGTTAAGAAGAAGTTTATTCCGTTGAAGGTTGTGAGTGAGCTGATTTTTGAACAGGTTTTTTTAGGTTGGGAAAGGTTTTTATTAATTTAATTTGGTTTGTTTTTAGAAATTGTGGACCATATATTTTCTAATTGAAGTTGAAGAGCTCACTGTATTTGTGAAAATTTTTTGTGATGACTACGTTTACGTTTTACTAATGGTGTATTGTTATAGATATAGAATCTATGGTTTACCCTATTTTTGCTTTCAATTTATTTTTATATTTGCTGAAATGTCATATATATATTAGATTTTATCGTATGTTTAAATAGAAAAAGAAAGAAGTTCGGGACATAGAGTTTGGTATACTTTTCTATTCAATGTTAAATTTAGAAAAAAAGTTTTATGGTGTTTAGTACAAAGATATCATATTTAGTGTTTGTTTTTGTTGAATTGTCAAGGCATTATTTTCGTTTTTATTTGTATTTTGTTGAGTTTTTGTTAGTATGTTTCGTGTTGTTCGCACTTGATGATTTCAGTACTTCTGTTTGATTTTATTGTTGTATTTTCGTCTTGAGGTAAAAGCAACTGTTGGTTTGCTGCGAAGCTTTCAAATTCATCTAATTGATCTTGTTCTCATCGCACAGTGAGCAACCAGGTGGACATGACCTCAAGTTCTATTTTCCAAAGTTCAAATATTGGAATGAATACGTCTACGGTTAGTCTATCTTACCCTGAAACTAGATTTCCAGAAATCAAATCGAATCCTGGAAAAGCCCATCGTCAAAAAATGTCTTCATAAACCGGTAATTGTACAGAGATGATTTCTTTTATAAACTTACTAAAATGTTTTAAAATGAAAAACTATCTGGAGCTAATGATTAGCCTATAAGCTTCATTGTGTGAAAAAATTATTTCGATCGAACTAGAAGTGGAATAAAAAAAAGCGATTGCTGGGCCGAAAATAGGTCATACCGTATTTTGTAAATCCACAATACAATTTACGTCCGATTGAGCTCAAACTTTCACCAATTATTCTCCTACATATGATCTATCGTTGGCTATAGCGCGAACTTATACCACAGAATACAAACAGAGATAGTGACTTCCCAAATGCCCGAATTTCTGTCCCGGAATCGTTAATTTGACGACTACAGAGACATTTTTTAAAAAAAAATCAAGGTGATATTCAGACTCAGCTCGCCGAGCTGCATCGAATCATATATAACTGTAAGTACTTCTCGAAAAAAGAAAGATGGGTTCTGTGTCCAACAAAGTTCTAAAGACGTGCCTTTCTGTATTTTTTAAATCTTCAACACAGTTTATATCGAATTGATCTCAAACTTTTCCTAACTATTCTTCCAGGTCTGATATATGGTTGACCATAGCGCGACTTCTTCCTGATGGGTACAGCCAGTGCCAGAGCTGGAACTGGTTGGAATCACATTTCCAACCGGTGAAATTCCGGCGAAAGCCGATTGAAAATCGACGAAAAAACGACGAATGTTTTTGGAAAGCACTTTTTTTAATAGAAGTGATCCCAAATATAGATAATCTAGGAGCGCAGGTAAAAGACGTTCATCATAATCAGTCTTTTTAAAGAGAATCTTTGAACAAGTAATTAAAATAACATGTTTTGAGCACTGTTTACGTGTTCTGACACAAAAACATGTAAGATCTAAGGTTTTATGGTCAGTAGCAGGGTTAACAAGATAGATTTTTCAAAACTTTCAACCGGTGAAATACTAATCTTTACCTACCTGATTGAGCTCCTTAATGGTTCGATACCGGTTTACCGGTGCCGCTTCAGCCCTCATATAAGTACAGCAATTGAAAATTCTATTTTCTCACCAAGCTTCTAAGACGAAGTTCGGCTAAGAAGAAGTATTTTGATAATATGTTTTAGGAAATTTCGATTTCTGATCAAATGTGTTTCACATATTCAGCTAGTTTGTGGGAAAATGTGTGTGATGTTTACAATTTATGATACCTTTCCATCCTGTAAGCAGAATATTGAGAATACCCTAGCTGTTCAGCACAGAGCTGGAATCATTTGGGAAACGGTAAACGGATCCTGTCCGGTCGGTTGAGAGATGCAACTGGTCGCTTGAAAATTACTCTTAGACCGATAAAAAACCTTCAAATCAGTAAAAAAAACTAGTGAAAGTTTTTGAAAATCGATTTTAAAAATATTTCTCTGAGAAATTAAATAGTTTTGCAAGCGCATGTGAAGGAAACTTGCCATAATGACTTTAATACATCGAACCTCAAAGCAATTTATGAAATTAATGTCTGTCTTCAACATCTTTTTTATTCATTCTGCCTAAGACAAACACCAAATCTTAGCTTTGATGGCCAAAAATAGAATCAAAAAGCATGATTTTTCAAAAGTTTCAACCGGTCCGGTACCGGTTTACCGGATCGGTTCCAGCTCTGGCCAGTGCTATGAGTGTCTCAAAAATTGGGGTTTTTGTCCCGGAATCATCAATTTTACGATTAGAGATACATTTTTAGGAAAAACTAAGGTGATATTCTGAATCAGCACGTAAGACCGCGTCGAATGGTATATAAAACGATAATATTTTCTAATAAAAGATTTTTTTCGAGAAATGTGGCTGGGGTCCTCCACAGGCTTTTTTGTGCAAAAATTTTTTTCAGAAAATGGTTTATTTTATTTAGGATGATGTTCTAAGTGATGTATGACCACTTCTAAGCTATACAAATCCATTTTCAAGCAAAAAGTTACATGTCCGCCTGGTATGCGAAAGTTGCCCACTGTGCGTGCGACCAGAAAGATCCTAGTTATTGGAGGCACAAAGGTTAACAGCAACAAGACAATGTACCTACATATATACGTACATAGAGATCTTTCCGTTGTCTTTGTCCAACAGGAGCAGTATCTCTCTGGATTGAAGTAATGCAGAAAACATACATTAATTCAACGGTAAGCACAAAGAAATTAATCAATCGGGAAACATTCATCCTCTCAAAAAAATATTTAATTCGGGATTGAAATATATTACTCTTTCTGTTCCGATGTAACAGTAACATATTTATTTGAAAATAAAATTTATTTACCTCGATAAAAGGAATGATATTTCAATGATGAATATTACTCTCTTATATAGTAGAATAAAACAATGATCATTCATGAACAAAGCAATTTATTTCATCGGTCATGTGTACTATTGTTTTCATTCATATATCCAAAAATATATGAAACAATAGCTAAAAGAAAAAAATGATTTAGTCAAACTATTCAGTCTTATATGAATAACAGTTTTATTTATATAATTAACTCTTCTTATATATCGGGTATTGCAGAATCAATTAGTAATTATAACAGTTTTTGTTTTGTATTAAAACATCGTTCCTCAATATCTGCACAAAACTTTATAATAGTTGAAAGGAAAAACTGTTTGAAATATATTTGAAAAAAAGATACGAAATGAAGACATAAAAAGCGGTTAAAACTAATGGATTCGACATCTTAAATGATCATGCTTATATATGTTAGAAAAGAGTAAAAGTTCTTTTTTATTTATCATCTTTTTGAAACGTCAAGATCTTGGTTGTCACACTAGTGTCATATGATGCTCTATATGAGTTTCGTTGAAACTATATGACTCTCCAGAAAATAAACAACTATTGGTGATTAGTAATCATTTCCAAAAATGGTGCATATCTGTAAGAAACAAGATATAGTTTCATTAATATTAGGAAGTACTCTACTTTCTTTGCTTTCTCTTTGCTTACTGTAACCTGCTCACTGCAGAATGAGGTCATTCATTCCTTTAGCTGTAAAAAGCATTGAAATTTTCACATTCTATATTTTTCTTTTATAATGTGCTTGGTGAAGAAGTGGAACTAAATGTTTCATCATAATTATCATCAGGATTGACAAATTGTTCTTCAATACTTTTCTGGTCTTTTTTAAGTAGTTCAAAGGTTGTTGTCATCGATTGTTTTTTTATTTTGAGCAATATCATAAGCACATAATTCTGTTAATAATTGCTGTATGAAAATATGTTTTACTTCTCTTATATTCATCAAGAAATGTCAATTTTCGATAATAAGAGTCTCCACAGTTTTCAATTGAAATCCTCAAATTCTTTTATATTATACAGAAATCGAATTACCAAAATTCGAAAAAAAGTGGTTTACAACGATAAATAGTGCTCGCAGGATATCTATTATTTGAGCCAGACATGTTATCATTGTTTCGCTCAATCAGTATATCTACAAGATTTATATTCCATAATCCAATTTTATTGTCATCGAGACACAGTGTAGTGAGTGTCTGTGTGAAAAAGTGGCGATGTTTATATAACCGAAAAGAACAGAAAGAAGCTCACCGTATTATTTTGTAATGCATTCGCCAGATACTCTGCTCCTCTGTCTCCGATTTCATTGTGTCTTAGGCCTAATGTTGTCAGTATCTATTTGAAAGCGTAGAGATAGTGATGTAAAACAGATAAGGCAAGAAAGAGGCTCACCGTATTATTTCGTAATGCATCCGCCAGGTGTTGTGCTCCTTTTTCGCCAATTTGATTATGATCTAGATCTATTGTGGTGAGTGTCTGTGTGACAAGATGGAAACAGTGATATGGGAGAGATCAAGAGAGAAAAAAGCTCACCATGTTATTTCGTAACACATCCGCCAGATATTGTGCTTCTCTATCTCCAATTTGCTTCCCTCCGAGATATAATGTGGTGACTGTCTGTGTGAAAAATGGAGATCTTGATTTGAACACCATAAAAAGAGAGAGAGGATTACCGTGTTATTTCGTAATGCATCCAGCAACTGTTGTATTCCTTCAGATCGGATTATATTGAATTGCAAATTGAGTCTGGCAAGTGTCTGTGAAAAGGTGGAGATGGTGGTATCTGCAAGACGATGAGAGAAAGAGTCTTACCGTATTGTGCCGTAATGCATCCGCCAGATAGTATGCTCCTTTAGAATCGATTAGATTCGAAGAGAGATCGAGTGTGGTGAGTGTCTGGGTGAAAACGTGGAGATGGTTATATGAGAGAAGTGAAGAAAAATAGAAGTTCACAGTGTTATTTCGTAATGCATCCGCTAGATGCTGTGCTCCTTCAGATTTGATTCCGTTGCTGAATAAATCGAGTGCAGTGAGCGTCTGAACGAAAAAGTGACGATGGTTATATGAGAAAACCTAGAGGCTCACCATATTGTATCGTATTGCATCCGCCAGATACTGTATGGCTTCAGGTCCGATGTTGTTTGAAGAGAGATCGAGTATGGTGAGTGTCTGTGTCAACATAGTGGAGATGGTTATATAGCCGAGATAAAGACAGAAAGAGAGTCACCGTATGATTTCTTAATGCATCCGACAGATGTTTGATTCCTTCAAGTCCGATTTTATTTTCAGAGAGATCGAGTGCAGTGAGTGTCTGTGTAAAACAGTGGAAATGGTGATATGAGAGAGATGAAACGAAAAAGAACGTCACCCTGTTATTTCGTAATGTATCCGCCAGATGTTCTGTTCCTTTGTCTCCGATTTCGGTGTGTCGTAGACCTAATTTTGTAAGTGTCTATGTGAAAATTTGGTGATAATGATATGAGAGCGATCAAGAGAGAAAGAAGCTCACCGTATTATTTCGTAATGCATCTGCCAAATGCTCGGTTCCTTGAAGTCCGATTTCATTCCAAGAGAAATCAAGTGTGGTAAGTGTCTGTGTGAAAAAGTAGAGATGGTTACTTGTGCGTGATAAAGAGAGGCAGGACATCACCTTGTTATTTCGTAATACATCCGCCAAATGTTGTACTTCTCCGTCTCCAATTTGATTCCATCTGAGACTAAGTGTGGTGAGTGTCTATGTGAAAAAATGGAGATAACGATATAAGCGAGGTAGTGAGAGAAAGTGGGTACCGTGTTAGTTCGTAACGCATCTATCAGATGTTGTGCTCCTTCAGCTTCGATTTTATTGCCGAATAGAGTGAGTGTGGCGAGTGTCTGTGGACAAGTATGGTCAGTTATATGAGCGTGTTGACGAGAGAAAGAGCGTTACCTTATTAATTTGTAATGCGTTTGCTAGATGTTGTGCTCCTTTAGGTCCGATTTGATTGCTGCAGAGATTGAGTGTGGTGAGTGCCTGTGGAAAAATGGAGTTAGTTATATGAGCATGATGAAGAGAGAAAGAGCGTCACCTTATTGATTCGTAACGCATCCGCCAGATACTGTGCTCCTTCAGGTCCGATTTTGTTGTCAGTGAGAATGAGTGTGGTGAGTGTCTGTATGATAAAACGTGGAGATAATAATATGAGCGTGATGAAGACAGAAAGAGTGTCACCGTGTTATTTCGTAATGCCTTCGATAGATGCTGTACTTCATTATCACCGATTAGATTATAGTTGAGAATGAGTGTGGAGAGTGTCTGTGAATAAGTGAAGATGTTTATATGATTGTGATGAAGAGAGATAGAGTGGTACTGTATTGTTTTGTAATGCATCTGCCAGATATTGTGCTCCTCTATGCCTGATATAATCTGAAGAGAGTTCGAGTGTCGTGAGTGTCTGTACGAGAATATGGACATGGTTATACGAGACAGGGAGAGAAAGACGCTCACCGTGTTATATCGTAATGTATCGGCCAAATATTGTATTCTTTCGTCCCCGATTCCATTATCATGGAGAACTAGTGTAGTGAGTGTCTATCAGAAAGAGTGGAGCGAATGATATAGGCGAGAAGAAGAAGAAGAGAGAGAGGCACACTGTGTTTGTTCGTAGTACATTCGCCAGATGTTGTGTCCATGTAGATCTGATACGATGCGAAGATAGATTAAGTACGGTGCATGTCTAGATGAATAGTGGATATGATAAAATGAGCAAAATGAAAAAGAGAAGGGGCCACCATGTTATTTGATAATCTGTCCTATCATATCACTAATGTTCTGTACATTAATGTGAATACATTCGTATTGAGTGATTAAAAGAAAACTTCATATATGAGTAGCAATTTATGATGGAACGCAAGAATGAATAGAAAATAAGTGAAAGAGGATCGAGAAGACTAGTCGGAAAAAGCGAAAAAGAACGAATGAAAGGAAAATGATGAATTGTCGGCTGAAACATTCGGCTAGACACTATTGTATCTTTAATGAGCCATATGCCAACAGACTCTGAAATTGCAACAGTGTTTTTAATGTTCATCTAACCAAAACAACATCTTCAGTTTCATAATAGATATGATAAAAATTGCGCACACATCCGTGAAGAAAGCCTTACCTTATATCGATGATATGTATCTATAATGTCGTTGAATCTTGCACAGACGTTGCGACATGACAAAAAAATTGTTTTATTACTGAGATTGTCAAGAATACGATACACCAACTCAATCGGTAATACCAGAAGTGATGGAGCCATAGTGATGAAAACTAGTTTTGTTTCTTGCAAAATCTTTGCCTTGCGATACAACGTTATTTGCTGAATGTTTTTTTATGAATGAGATCACGAGAAACTTCTCTTAATGTTGTTTCTTCTTATCATTCTACAAAACATCAAGGTAAATAGAAGTGGTGAAAAAGAATACCTGTACAAAAGTAATTACGGTCCGCTTTATTTCTTTTGATTCTATGCAAGCTATTGGACGGTTTGCATGTTGATTTTTCATTCTTTCTCGCTTTCTAAATATACTCACGCTTGTTGTATGTTAACTATTTGAAAGTAAGTTTATGAGATACGTCTTGCAACAACTAAATTCTTAAGAGAGCACGATTATGACAAAGCGGCAAGTCACTTTTTCTGCGTAAACCTTTCGTCTATGTATCGTCGTTTATTGATCGAGATGGTGAAAGAACAGAACTTGAATAAATAAACGGTACCCATCTTGGAAAAAATAAGAATGATAGAGATGCAAGTGATATATTCTTGTCGTCCCTCAGTAACTCTAAATGATTCATCCTTAACAACCAAGAAAGCCCAAGAGGTAGCAGAGTGAAATAAATATTTTGCCTGCGACACTTATGGCAGAGCATTTCGTAAAGAAACTTGAAAGTTTCGGGATTCTTGATTATATTTATAGATGTAGATGAATTTGATTTCGAATGATGATTTGCTATGATCATACAAACATTAGTCATTGGTGGAATGTATGGAATCTTCGCATATAACATGAGGTGACCCTTGTGTTTCATGTGCCATAATATACCGTTGGTTTGCTCGCTTCAATTGTGCGAGAGATCATTTCGAAGATGTGCTTCATATTGACTGACTTTGAACTGCGGTTATTCTAGAAAATCTCAAAGTTGTCCATCAGCTGGTCGTTGTTGACTATTGCTTGAAAATGTTAGAATAGTTCGATGACTGCAGGTCAAAACGTATGCTTGATATTGCCACTGACGATGAAAGTCGATTCTACTATGTGGTCCAGAGATCAAGCGTTACTGTCACGTTTCGGTGGTACGCAATTATCCTCCCCCAGCCAAAGCTCGTAGACAATGTCCTGTTGGTTAAAAAACGATTCACAAATCAATGTCTTTCGAACGGTTTGAAACAGGTAAAGAAAGGTCGCCGTCTCAATAGTCTCCCTATTCTCCACAATAATGCATCAGTAGTCAAGGTAGCACGTTCTACTGTTCAAAAGGAAATGGACTGTTTCCAAAATGAAGATTTCTACCAATGCTACGAAGAGTGGTTCGAAAGAATGAATAAGTGCACCAGTGTACAAGGACATTACTTCGAACAAATATAATAAAGTCGTTTCAAATTGAGCCAATAGTATTGCAAATCCCAAAATTTTCAGAGTAACCCACGTATACATCAGTCTTCATACTGCCATGAACAATGATCGCATACAACAAACACCTATGTATCTTATACATGAGTAAACATGACTTTTGACTTTGTAAGCTTTATAGCGTGTCTTAAACGGATGAATCTTTTCGATTGAATATTGGTATCGCCACGGTATCTATATATCATCGATACAAATGTTCCGCTGACTATGTCCTTAGATTCTCCAGTACTATAATATAGGAATCTTCACAGATCATCAGAAGCTATGTTTTTTGGATGTAGCTATAAATTTTCAAGTGCTGTATTCATCAATGTCTCAGTTGTGCCAAATTGATGTACGAAAAACAGAATCAAAGAATTAAATATACCAACGATTGTCAATCATCTATTGGAAATTGAGCTACGGTAAATGGCGGATACCATCTAAACTGGCAACAGAGGATGATATCCTGAAACAAAAACGTAGCTCATCTTCCAATAGCGAACAACAGGATATTCGTCCGAAAAATGCGCTTTTTATATATTTTTTGTGTTGTGTAGTTTGCTTATATTCTCACCCTACACCTGAAACGGTAATGGGTCCAACTAACTTATCTAAAAGGTGAGGGTAAATATGATTTAAATTTCCTAATGGTTGTGTTATTTTTTTTTAATTTTATTTCGTTTTGGTTCTATTGATAATGGTAGGATAAGCATCAACTGAAGCATTAGTTCATCCCATTCTGGATGATTGTGCTATCTGATTAATTTCATAGTACATAGTTATGAATAAAACAATTGTTTAAATTCTCTAGTTTGTATAAAAGCTTAGCATTTGAGCACGAGTAAACACATTCTCAATTTATTATTCATTTTTGGTGTTAAAAAAACAAGATCGAAAAGTACGTTAAGACAGTATTTTTTATTAAATTAACTTCACACGTGGAAACACCAACATCTATAAGTGTCGTGAATCATAGTGAAATCTTATATGTTCGCATGCTAATTAATTGCTAATTTAATATGAAGAATAATTTATACAGGTAGAGATTAAATGATAAGAGGCTTTAGTATTGGCATTTGCATGATCTTACGTTTAAAATCTCGAAATTCTGTATCTTTTACGATTGCTCCTTTTGATAGTTGTCGCCAACTCTCACTTGGATTAATTAAACTAATGCTTCTAGGCACAATCCAATCCTTGACACCAGTTCGACCAACGACTTTCTGAAAAAAATATTGTTTCCAGCAACCATCACTATAATGAACTCCATAGGCAATATTTGTGGACAAGATAATGGTCTTATAAGAATTCAATAATTGGGCATGGTGTATTCGATGCATTGGCACAGCAAATGAACTGATAACAGCTGCTGATCGGCTTTTATCCCAGGCATCAAATAGTTGTTTTCGATGGACATAAGTCTCTGCTATAGAATTATTAGGACATTCGGTAAGATTTTCATGAGACATTCTCAGCAATCGAAAACTAATCTGAGCAATATGTGATCGCGTTTGATTTTGTATAATTTTTCGAATTGAATTCGATAATCGTGGAAAGATAAAAACATCAAGATCAGAAAAAAATGTCCATACACATCGATCTTTTGTGAAAAAAAAGAGCATGAGTATATGCCTGATGCTGAGATCGTCTCCATGGCCATAGAATAATTTCAAGATCAGTTCTATTCGCAAACAATGTTCTAAGACCATCTGTTGAATTATTATCATAAATAATTAAATGATCAAAACCTATACGACGATGATATTCATACCATTCATCTACTAAATATGCCATATTTCTAATCGTTGTTACAAAGCATAGAAAATATCGCGGCTTTTTAACTATTCGATGATGATGGGTATTGTACCATGCAACAGAATGCACAATTTTTCCTTCCTTTATAATCGTTAATTTATCTCCAAATTTCAATTTTTTAGGTAATGAACAAAGAAAAGCTATATAATCATTTAAGATAAACGAGTGTTTCGTTTCTTTCAATTTTGTTCTATGATTACCAAGTAAGCAGGACATATGTTTCGTTTGACCCATCACTCCTTGACCAAAAAGCCATATAAATCCAGGTGGACCAGGCGCGCTAGTATAAATTAGTTCCATTGTGTCATTCCACGCAAATGTCAGAGAAGCCTCATTAACTATTGGCATCTTTTCTGGTAATTCATTATCATATGGATATTGAAACATGCCAGAATAGAAATTCACGGAAAACCAAATGATTTCAATAATTAGACAAACACATATTACACCAATGGTACGTCTAATGCAAGTATTAGTCATTATCATCCTCTATAGTTCCATCAGATGAAGACTAAAAGAATGTTTATTCATTTATATTAATTTCTGAGAATCGTATTAAATTAATCAATGCAATCATTTGTTACGATTATAGGTAGTAGCACTGAGAGATTCAGAAAAAAAAATCTACAATATCAAAGTTAAATTGTTTTTCTTCAATATTAAATTCAATTTCAAAAAAGAAAAATATATCTGTATCGTAGTCTATCTTTTCCGACAAATGTCTGTACTGAATCATACTAGTTCTGTCAAAGTAAAATTGTGTACTCTCTTTTCGTTTTTAACTTTGAATAGACTCTTTTACTATAAGAAGTTCCTTAAAAATGCAGGATACTCAGTTTCAACTGATCAATCCCCATTGCCCTCAATATCGGTACCCTTTCGATGAGTAATCGCGATTTTCACTCAAAACTTGACATCACTAAATATATGTGAGATCACATGATGTCATTGATTTTCCGATGTTAGCGTATTACTATCTACATCTACACTCATATTCAAGCTCTTGGAATCAGTTTTTCGCTCTTCTTCTACAACTTATTTCGTTTGCGTTCAATTTAGTTCCTTTTTGCAAACACAAATCAGGACGACAATAAGTTCAAAAAGGTTGTTTCATAAATAATCTATCCTCATCTATCAATTTTATTAAAGTTGAATAGTTTTTGATAAATTTAAAATTTGTTGTAAAAAAAATGCTAAATTTGCGATAATATCGCGATTAAATCGTCAATTTTGTGGGCATAGGTCCTATTTACATAACATTATTCTCACTGCTGCATTCTATCTATTCTATGCCATCCGCGAATTGCAGAAAGATTTTCGTGAAAAATCAGTAATTAAAAGAGTAATTTTTGAACCTAACTTGCTAAATTCTTTAATACAATCTGATTCACACGCTAAGCAAAATCATTATTCAACGATTTTGTAAAAAGAATAAAGTCGATCCACCGCAGAATTACAGACCGTTCTACCCTAAGGGGAAATGGAGGACTTGTAGTACTTTGCGCTATTTTCAAATACTTTAATGTACTTTTCTATTTCAAATCTACCATTTCTTTCTTGATTCTCTTCCATAGATAATTATCAATAATTTGATGAAAGCATAACACATAAATGATGTTATTGCACAGCTTTCGATCCTCTATCTTTTACTGTACTAAATGAAAATTTTCAAATATTGTCGTTAGTCAGAAATAAAATGAAGCTAGTCCTTTCATCAACTCAATCAAACGCAATAAAAAATTTAATTTATGAGTTTTAGATAATGCTAAACAAAGTTAGGGCATCCAGTTATAAAAACGATTTTATCAACAGTCTCACAAACGGTATGCTCGATCAAGAAAAATTCTCCTTCACACTTGTTCAGAGCTATTCCAATAAGAAAATCGAAACGACTGTTTGTTTTTCTCTACTATTTAGACCGATTGTTACCTGTAGCTAACTATAAGTTTAACATGTTCGACTCGATTCAGTTTTCTTAGAAAATTTTTTCGAGATGTTCATTTTCATGGACTGTTAATTTCTAATAAATGCACGTAATGATGTTTTCGTCATCTCTTTTATATTACAACATAATGAGTCACTTTTTTCTGACCAACTGAATAATTGATCAACATTACTTTTTCGTTCTTCTTCATACCATACGAAACATGTGCAAATAAAATCAAGAAAGTTTCCAGCATTTTCTCTCTACCGTCTTGTATATAAATATGACCGAAATTTCGGAACAGTTCACATACCGTTTGAAGAAACCGATACAGAAGATAGCGTCTGACAAAGAAGTTACTGATAACAAGAAAACTACATGGACAACAAAGTGACCATTCTGCAGTTTCGTGAAAGTCTTGTCCGGCCTTTACTACTTGGCACGGCAACTCAGAAGCTAAAACCTGGTCCAAGACAGCAATCAGCAAGTCATTCGAAGCGCAACACTCACTGATCACAAGCTCGACGAAAAAGTAGGATCTACGTGCAATATCGGTAGACGGTGCACTAGCTGCTATGTGAAGGGACGAGTTCAACAGTCAAGAGAAGCCAGCCGTGCGGCAGCAAACAAAGTAAAAACTTTCTGTTCTGACTAATAATTTTTTTTGTCTTCAATGTTTTAATGATAAGCCTGATGCTATATGGAGTAAGCACCTTAAATAAAATACTAAAAGCAGCACAGTTGACTCCTTATTTTTAGCCTCCTAATTAAGAAAAAAACAAAAAAAATGTTTTTCTATACAGTTTATCGTTAAACTATAGCATAGCCCACCAGTGAGCTACATCGGCTCGAATATGTTAATGTCCATACATGAACTCAAAGTACATCCTATATTAGGTTCTTACTTGTAGATATTTAATTAATTCAATCATAACGTGTTGTATTTGAATCATTTTTCAGCATTAGAACTGATCCTCATTTCTCTATTTCGATTAACCTCTCGATCTATATTTATTTCTTCAAACGTGTAGTCTTCATTAAATTAATCTTTGTAGTCTGAAAAGGTTTTTGAACCATTGGATAATCGTTTATGTGCCAAAGATGCACTTCAGCACGTTTGGTTATATCGAATTGAATATTAGTGCGATTGTTATTCACTAATGATGGATGCGAAATATCTGGAATGACTAGAAAAGGAGGAAATGCTACTCGAACCGAGAGTTTCTTTTGTTGTAAATATCGATAAACATGATCATATGGTTTCTGTGTACCAGTTTGTAACCATTTGAGAATAGGACGATAAGAAACTCTTTTGAGTAAGAGAGCAAAACCACCAAATGTCGCTCTATCAGCATCAAAACATGCTTCACTTGGCCAATCGGTATGCTTTTTATGCCATATAGTCGCTCCTAATAATAATACATCGGCTTCAAGACAACGAGAAGGTAACTGTTCAAACAACAATGTAAAATTATAGTGAGGAATTGCATCATCTTCAAATACGAATACTTTTTCGTAATTTTTATGAATAATAAAGCTGAAGAACTTTATCATTGTTACTCGTAGACTCTGTTCTCCGAATGTCAAAGATTCGTTTTTTATGTGAAATCGCTGAGGAATTCGGATACCATTAAAACGTTGAAGATCCATATGAGCATATTTCCTGAAATTAGCTATAACACCTGCTACTCGTTGTTCGTAACCAGGAAGAGTAATAACATATGCTGCGATTGGAACATTTTCATTTTTAAGCGTTCGCAATATTGACGAATTTTGACAAAAGTAAGAATTTGAAAATATAGTAGTAATAATAATAATCACACAGATTGCACAAGTATACGCATATTTGGATTTTAATCGGCACATTCGAACGGACTTCCTTAACATTGTACCTGTTACAATAACATTTTATTACAGTAGTACTGTTTTGAATGTAGTTCAACTAATATACGAACGAAAATCCCTTCATACTACATCTTCCACTAATAAATCGACACGAAAGTTGATCATTAAAACAAACTGTTTTATTACACGTGCCTATAAAGAAGAATGAAAAATTCACCAAATAAAAATTCAATTCTTTACATTGAAACAATAAGTTATATGAAAGTTATTTGAGAAAAAAGTATTCTTCTCATATTGCCTCTTTTTACCAACTGCATTTTACGACTCCATTAAAATCCAAATCAGTTGAGAAATAACACTCTATCTCTGTGGTATTTAATTTCAGAGTCGTCACATTTGAATAAGTTCTGTACTTGAAAGAAGCTCTTTTAACAATGGGTACAAATGAATACAATGGGCTATTTAATTTCATTCTGAATTTGAACCGAAACAAAAGCATTTAATTTCAAATTGAATAAATGGACTAGAGATACAGAGGAGATTAAAATATACTAACTTGTTTTGTTAAATTTCTACCTTTTAACTTTTTTTAATTTAAAACTCTTTGAGCAGACTATCATTTTAGAGTCACAAATATTATTATTTCTGCTGAAGAAATAAACCCTATTAGATAAAGAAGATCATCTCATTGTTCTTTCATTGAGTTATTTAGTTAATAATAAATATCAAATATTCAACATTTTTATGCTCATTAGAATCAAATGTAGCAAAATTTCTAACTACTTTCGATTTTTGATAATGAAATATTTGGATAAAAAAATAAAGAATCTTATGTTGTAGCTGTTAAAGTAAGAAAGAATAATAATACTTGCGTTCAAGGTCTTATGATGATGATCATCATCATCTTCTAACATACACATTCTTACCTGCGACTGTTGTTTATAAAATCTAATTTTGATATTCAGTTACGTCTTATTATGTAAATAAAATATTCGAGTTACAAAGAAGGACAGAACAGAAGAAATATTCTATTCACATTCAGTCGATTATAAGTTGCTCTCTTCATTTTTTTTTGTTTGTGTTGATGAAAAGAAAGTAGAAGGCAGCCAACACATATTCAAATTCATGTACTTTCCTCTTCATTTCATACGCCTTGCCATTAGGTAAATCATCTATCAGTCAATGCATATATACAATACTTTAATCGTTTATAGACACAACAAACAATTGTCAACTGAATTGAATACGTCAAGGTCTGATACGTCATTACAAATCGATTGTTTGTGTTGATGTGCAATCAGTATCGATTGCTTTCGATTTAGGTATGACCCTCATTGTGTGAATACAACTGTGTATTAGAGGGAAACTAAGAATATTTTCGCACAGCATACAAAACTAAAAACTGCTTCCATTTGACGGATGAAACTTGTAAATCCTTTCATTTGTGGAACACATTGGAGGTATGACATCTCGATCTTTTTTAGTGTAAAATACTGAGATACTATTTCACTGATTTAAATCCTAGCCATTAGTCAAATATAGAAGTGACAATTCTTTTGACATTACTGAGTGACTAGATGATTGTAATAAATATTAGTGAAAAAAATGATTATCTGGGTTTTTTTCGTGTGGAGAGGATAGTTAAGGAAAATAACGATACCTGCGAAGATTTAATCAATAATTTTCAAAGTCAAGATCTGAACTTTCCATGAAACTTTATCTAATACCAGTAGTGTATTATAATATTTTTCTTAGACAAAGAACGAAGATTTTTTTTCTTACTGATGTTTAATCGCTTCCCAAGGTAACGACGATTCTTATTTTTATGTCTGAAAAAGTGATAGCGTTAGTATAAATTTGACCAACCAGTATTTTCAAGAAACATAACTATTGAAATGCTGTAGAGACATAAAGCATGTCTGTTCGAATGAAATACATCTACATAATATTTACATTTACAAGCATCACTCTATCGAATGTGTATTGAAAAAAGTATAACATCTACGGCGCATTAAGTAGCAAACATTTTCTTCTCAACAAAAAAAAATATTTGTTGAAAAAGAAACTTGAGAATGTTGACACTGTGAAAAGCATTTGTTTCAATAAAAACTTTTTTTTAATAGATCGAAATATACCCTTTCTTTTATGTAAAGAAACGTCACATTTGCATTACTTGTCGGATTAACTAGCGATAAATTGAAGGATGTAAGTAATGAAATATAAGTAGTCTTATCAGGCAGAACTCACAAAAGAATATGAAAGATTTATTTTGCGCGTATACATCAACATCAAATTATTTTAGTTCAACTCCATCACTTTCTAGACGACTCGAAGTATATTATTAGCAACCTATTTTTTATCAATCAACAATTGATTGAAGACTCATAGAAAAATAAGTAATTGTGCATGATTAATAAGAGTACTTATTAGGTTGACCATTTTCAGATTAATATTTAATTAGTCATGTCGCGACTTTGCTTTAAAAGTTTCAATGAAAATTTAAAAAAATGCAAAAAACGTAAGTGCAGTTGGGGAAAAAATAATTCTTTTGCATTCAAGGAGATCCGTATCTCAACGTGTTCTCTATCCAGAAAAATTGAAGCTGTCAGCTTATAGTATCTTCACACACACTACAGAGGATTTCTTTGATAAGAAATCCAAATAGCTTCGACCATATTACTGTAATGGAACAAAAGTTAATAGGCGTCTTATTTTAATTTTCTCGCTTCGTTATTCATGTAAGCCCGAGACACAAAATTGATGCATTGAAACGGGATTTCACAATAAAACGTGTTCACACGCGATTAAAAACCATTCGACGATACATCCAAACGCACTCATATTTTTGAGCGCATTTAGTTTTTGTATATCGAATGCAACTTTACCCAAAAATTGCTGCTATATAATAGTTAACTACGTGATCGAAATTATCCATTTATATTTGATTTATTCATCTATACTTTATTAAATTTATTAATAAAGAATATCGAGATGTCTTTAAAATAGAGAAAAGTTCAATTAAACATACAGCAAATATTCCATATTTATCTAATATTTCTATAACCCAGATGGAATAATACTGCGTGGAAACGGCTGTAAATGGTTAAAATACGGCACCTCCCGGCCTGGACACGGTAGCCGCACATGGTACACCGTGTTATGTTTGGTTACGGTACAGCTCCGTGCCGTATATGGCAACCGTTCACAGTGCTACATAAATGAGTCTACTAGAGTACCGTATCCACGCCGTACTTGGACCGTATCTGAAAGGTATGCTAAATCTATATTCAGATTATACTCAATACTATGGAATAGCAATAGGGATGTAACAATACCAATATCCATACTCATACCGATCAATATCAATACTAATACCATCAATACCGTATTGATATTGTTACATGCCTAAATAGCAAGTATAATTTTTTTATAAAATATTTTTATTGTTTTATCTTAGATTCATCTAATCGGTTAAATGAACGGTAAGTATTGTTAGATTCAAGATTAGGTAAAGAGACAGCAATGTATAATTACGTTCCCATTCTACTTAGGAGACACTTGTGGGAACAAGACCGGAAACGGCAACCGAATTCAATCACCTGGGAAATAATAATAAAACAATATTGGAAGAATTTTCAACTATCTATAATCTTTTTCGCAAACTACTAAATTCTACTATTCAAATAATATTAAGAACTTTACATCGTATATTCCTACGAAATAGATTTTATGAATAATTATTTATTTATTGAATCTTTCGATAAAATTAAAGAAAAACTTCTAATATTAATTGTATGTAGTAGACAATAAAAAAAGATATTTAATAAAATAAGTTAAAAAGATAAATGAAAAATCCTATTATGTGTTAAATATGTTAACTTCGAAAAAAGTACATCTTATGGAAATTAAGTATTTAAACGATAAAATTCGCATTCAGATATATTGTATTTCTTCATAAGAAAAGATTTCTGCTCGTCGTATAGCTTAGTAGTATATATAAACGGCTTATGTTCATTTGTTCAAATCTGATCGACATCACTTAAGGTAAAACTCAATCAATTTGCCAGGATAGGCTAAGACCATCGGAAAATGTTGATGAGGGTGACGAAGTGAATTTAGATTTTTATGAAAACCGTTTAGACGCTTCGAATGTTTCACTAGAGACATATTTAGACACATTCTCTCTTAACGTTTCAGATGCGTTTTAAGGCAACAAATATTTACATGGAATAGTACTTGAGGACCTCAGGGCTACCTCCATATGATAGTCCACAGGATCTTTGAGTCTCTTGAACTACTGATAGTTTAATAAATCATAAATATCCAGTTGGGCTGGCACTGGTGCATACCTAGTATTGGTGAATAGCAGTGGATAACTGTAAGTAGTGGTGTGTGTCAGTGAATACTGATGGGTAACGATAGATTCCGATATTGACCGCTGAAGCTGGGAAATGAGTATCCTGATAATCGATGAAACGGTGAATGATCGTCACTGTTGCATCCCTATTGATTGTAGAACAATCTAATCTGTTTGTATTATCTTCAGAAAAACAGATATTGTATCTAACTAAGTAAAAAGAAATGTCCTTTAAAAAAACATTTCAGTTCTGTAATATACAAGGTGCTTATTCAAATAGAATCAACTCGAAATAATATCAAGAAAAACTAAATCTAATTGTTTATTCTAGAAAAAAATCCAATGCTTGCTTTTTCTATATTTTCTCATCGATCACGAAGTATTTTCAATATAAAATAGTGATCGACTGCAATATTATTCGGAAAAAGGTACTAACTCAACAAGGTCAACTAATTAAATAAATAGCAGAAAATCATTTTCCGATTAATGTATATTATCGCATCGAGAAAATCGAAAGAAAGAAAATGATTCTATGAAATATTTTGGATAAAGTCTTCATAATAACTGCTCTATTGACCAAATTTTCTCTTTCAACTCTTCGAGACATTTACAAGTTCTGTAATAATACGAAGCTTTTCTGTAGCTCAACACTGTTCAGTAAAATGAATTCACATTCAATATTCTAAATTTAGCATTATCCCATTGTTATGTAGTATTACACTTTCCATAGTCTTCTATAGCATATGTGTTATCTAGATTATTCTAATCTTTCCTTGTAACTGTTGTTCATTCTTTACCATATTTCACTTTTGCGTTCTCGTTATGTATGATATATATGATCTTATACATTCTCTTATCATGTGATCGACATTTCTTGATGTATTCACTCGCTCCTTATGTTCGTCACTATATGTATTCACTTTCTCTCCATATGATCTCGTCGTCATCTTTTTCATATTATCTATATAGGACATAGCCCATTTCAAAATAAACATGCTTTTCACCGAGAATCATCCATCTTCACCAAGATTGATTCTTTCTCTCTGCAAAACCTCACCTATTAAAAAAAACTTCTTCGATAAAATTTTTATAATTTTTTAATTGTTATGCAGAACCAAAAATAATTTCCCAAAATATCTTATGTTTTCTCAACTAGATTAGTTACTAATGAAAATGTTTAATGTTATAAAAGAGTTCAAAGTTGGAAATATATTCACCTCTATTCGAATCTTACAAAAAATACACTGACTATTTCTTCTTTCTTAAAATGATTCTATTACAGAAAAAAAATCGTTATTATAGAATTCCAAGATGGAGATGAAAAGTGACCATTAACGACAAATTATCTTAGTAAACAATTGGTCTAGTAACTCTTCAATTGACAATATCTAATTAAATGAAAATGACAAATCGTAATTTTGGAAATATATTCCTCATTGATATGATTAGTTTCTATACGAAGATATGATGAAAACAATTTTTTTTATTTTGCTTTTTAGATGCGATTAAGGAGTAAAAAATGGTGTATTGGCGTTGTCTGTAGACTGAAGAGAAGGTATAGAAAATATTTCAAATCTAGTCTTGTCAGTTTATTCATATTTTTGACAATCATTATATTACTCAATAAATATAAGATATCAATGAAAAAAGAAAGAGTAAAAACGGTGGGAAAACAACAACGAATCGTCTTAGGCATTCTAATAGATCATCTATTGATGAATACTCTTGTCAATGCTTCTCGACAGACCTGGATAACTTCATTTCCATATGATCTCTTCTATTTTGTTGGTCGAATTGATAAACATTCTCATCACTTTTCATTCAAATCAAATATCATCGAATTATCTACAGATGACAATGAATATCCTCCAGTGAATAAAACATTTCATATGTGGACTTATTTTTTCAAGAAACATATATCCCATTATGATTATTTCATGGCTATTGATGCGGATACTTATGTAAATGTAGAAAATTTGAGAACTATGTTCAATAAGCTCAAATGTAAAGATTGTTATGTTGGTCATCCAGCTACAGGAGAACCATACGAACGAAATCGATTAGGACTTCAGGCTCCATATTGTCTTGGTATGGGCTATGTCATTGCTCGCAATACTCTTCAACGATTCGGTTCATACATTGACATTTGTCGTCGGTCAACTGTAGCAAAGCACTCAGATACTGAATTGGGACGATGTATTTATAAATTCACATCGGGGATATCGTGTACTCCTGCACCGATGCCTCTTGAAAGGGTTATGTACACAATAAATAAGCAAGGAGTCATTAGTCGATTTGAACATAACTTAAGAAATCAACTTCAAATCGAATTTCCAAAAAGTCCACCTACCCGATTCTTTCGAGCAGTTCTTGTTCATCCGTTGAAAACATCTAGTGCATTCCATCAATTCCATCGTCAAACTACACTACAGTTACGGCCCGTACTTCCACCAGCTTTCTTGAATGATAGTTGCGTTGCTAATCCAGTTATTCAAAACGAAACCTATCCTCAAAACCGATCTGTACCTGAGTGTCGCTTGAGAACTTCGACACGATCTTTTTATAATTCAAGTTCTTTAAGTGCTTTTGTAATTACTTTACCAGGCTATAATCAGCGTTTACAACGAACAATTGAGAAATTTCGAAAACATCATATTCATCTACAGCCTTTCTATGGAGTATGCAATGTTAGCGCTCCGAAGTCGGCAAATATGACACATGGTGAATGGAATCTACGTTTAACCGTGATTCGTCTAATACAGAAGCTAATAAAAGCTAAACTAAAATTAGTTCTTATAGTAGAAGATGATGCTATTCCACATCGGAACTTCAGTCAACTTTTACAAGGATTAATTCGTGATCATCGATGTAAAGAATGCGTATCCGGTGGACTGTTGATGCTTGGATCAACGACATGGCCAGCTGGATGGAAGACTCTTGATGGATATAACAAGATCGAAAAGGGAATGTGTCGAAATATATGTACAGAAACCTATGGATCATTTGCTGTTCTACTTCATCAAGCAACATTCGAACCAATTCTTGCTTGGTTAAAAACAAAAATCATGCCTCAACCTTATGATTATGTATTCGCTTATCTTGCTCGTCTGGGTTATCCTGTAAGAGTTGCTTTACCAAATCTTATTATCAGTGATATTAGACATACATCAGCTATTCGACCTCGTATTGGAAATTTCCGTTTTCATAATCTAACTCTTCGAGCAATAATTCATCGTTGGAAAATAGAAAACTATATGATTTCAATGTCGGATGATATTTTTTGATACATAGTCAAATTTGATTTTGTAAAAAGTTCATTAGCTAATCCTAGAAATATTCGCATCGAATATATTATCTCGTTTGTCGAGAATAAAAGATTATTCATTTTATAAGCAATAACAAATTGAAAATATCAAAGAGTTAGATCAAAAATAGTTTCTTCTACGTTCATATCAGATCTTATTGAACATTATATAAGATCATATATATTAATATCTTCAATGGCTCAGCATTACATTTAAAACATGATTATATTATGATGTTCTTGTAGAATTTTGAACAATAAAATGAAATATTATTGTGCGATACTTGTTCAATTTTCTTTATCTAGAAACGGAAAAATGGAGCAAAAAAGTCTTCGGTAATAATCAGAAGGAATATCTAATAATCAATGTATATAGAAACAATTATTTTTTATTGATAAACTTAGTGTCATTCTTCTCTATATTCTTTGATTTATCTATATCCTAATTTTAATTTTTATCTATATGGCTATTGTTTTTAAAAAAATGGTATTTACGATTGCAAAAGTAGATCAAAAAAAAAATAACCGAAAATGACTTATGAGATTTTTCATGATACAACATATGTTATATTCGTGTTCTGTTTGCTCATGCGATATTTTTTAACGTAGAAAAAAAATCTAGGAATGAGAAAACTAAACTGTAATGTTAGATGATACCAAATTTTTAATCTTCTACTACAAAACATTACTTTAATTTCTTTCAGGTAATATCACTACAAGAATATGCTCAAATTCCTAAGTATACACTTTTGTCATTTTCTATGGTTCATCAAAATCAAATAGAAGCTATTTTAATCGACGAGAAGAGTTTCACTTTTCAATCAAAATATATCTTTAGTTAATAAAGTTCTCTTAAAACAGGAAAAATAAACATAAATTGAGTTGATTACTATTATAAATATAACTCTTCTAAAAAATAAGACAAAGATATCCTATAGCTAACCATTTTTGAATGAATAATCTATTCGATAAGATTTCAGTTGAGTATTTTTCAATAAAACAAAGATTTTCAATGAAATCTTGATTTTGATTCAAATATTGAACTACGAGAAATTCCACACCAATTCTTATAATCATTTTAATCAAGTCCATTATGTATATTAAAAAAATAAACGTAGAAAAAAATATCATTTAACATAGAATAATCTATATATATAAAGAAGGATGTCTGTTTGTTTGTTCGCTATGCATTCAGTCCCTGTAAAAGCTACGAGCACCAAATTTTCCATGGTGCCTCCCCAGGCCCAGAGGAAGGTCATAGCGGGGTCATCCACAAGGGTGTGAGGTAGGTGGGTGTGGATGAAATCTCACCCGTGCCATACGGTAACGAAATTTGCATGAATTTTCAGAACTTTAGGGAATTTGTTATGATTGTAAGATGAATCATTTTGTATCGATGGTTCTTTGGTTTAAATATGAAAATCAAATGCTTCTAATAGGTTATAAGAGAAAAAAATGTATACAAGCGTTTCCTTGATTCACAACGATGACGTATCTATATATTTAAGGAACAACGTTTGTCTGTTCGCTATGCATTCAGTCTGTGCAATAGCTAGCGTCACAAACGTTTCCACACTACTTCCTTAGCTTCTGAGGAAACTCATCGTGAGATTGGAACCACCAAACGGGGTGCGTGGAAGGGGCTGGGTGAAATTTCATCGCGATCAATACAGATCGAGATTCTGATGAGTCTGTTCGCTATGTATTTAGTCGTCGTGAGAGATAGCGTCACGGAACTATCCGCATCAGTTCCTGGAATGCTAAGGAAAGTTAGCTGAGTGATTGGCGGTGAGAAAGGGAGGCGTGCGTAAAACTTCATCCAAGTCGTAAGAGACCATGATTTTAGTCACTTTCTAACCAAATGACGCAGTTCCATCTAAATTTGAGAGTGATCGTGTCCAGAGTGGATGCGAGTGAGCATGTCAGCTTGAGCTCGATGAGAAGAGTTCTGTTGAACATGCCTGATGCACGATGGGAAATGGTCTGTGAAAGATATCCCATGCACAGCGGGAAAGCTCGAAAAAATACCGCACGCTCAGCAGGATAAGCTCTGAAAAATTCCTGAAGCACGGCGGGAAAAGTTCTGCGAAAGATACCCATGCACGGTGGGAAAAGCTCTGTAAAAGATACCCATGCACGGTGGGAAAAGCTCTGTAGCAGAGGTTCCAGGTACAGTGAAAAAAGTCCTGTGAAAGAGGTATCACGTACGGCGAGAATAGTTCAATCGTGAACTCCTAACGCATAGCAGGAACAATCCTGTTAAAGATGCCTGATGCATGCCGGTAAAAGTTCAGTCCAAGAGGTTTCAGATGTGACGCGAAAATTTCTGTTGCAGATGGTTCACCCACAGGGAAAACAGTCCTATAAAAGACGTGTTACATACAGCAGAAAAAGTCGGATTGAAGATGCAAAACTGCAACCATATTCTCTTTGCAGCGGGTACCTCCGCTAGTAAATTATAAATTGAACAAAGCTAAAGATAATACACATGAAAAACAATTATTTAAACATCTATCATACTACTATTTGACTACAGAACATGTATGAATAATAAGTCAATTTTTCTGCATATTTATTTTCTTCTATTCTCTAGTTTGAAGCAATTGATCACTTAAGAACAATTCGTGAAGCACAAATGGAATTATTTAAACATTTAACATTATTTGAACAGCGGATTCTCTGTCACAAATTACCGAAATCATTCGATTCCATCAAAACTGATTTTATTCAAGAGCAGTACCAAAATAAATGCAATAAAATTATACAGGAGTTAAAACGTCGAATTTTAAATGTCGAGTTAGTACAATATGAAATGAAAATTCAATCTTATGAGCATTTGTTTCAAGAAAATTTAACTACACTTCAATTACAAATTTTGCATCTAGATTCTGATTCTCATAAGTGTCAAATAGATATATTAATGCATTTTGTTAAACAATATTTTACTCATCATACAAATACTTGTATACGTCAAGTTCGTTATCAAGAATCGTGTATTCATACAAAATAATTGCGGCATTCTCATCGCCATTCATCAGCAACAATTAAGACAATTGATGTTTATCCACAAATAATCATTGATGTTCCAAAAGTCTCATTGAATCACATTCAATTGGAATATCTTTCTCATTGTGGTAAGTTAGACATTCTGTTATTCAACAATGATCTCATTTATTAAACTATTTTATCGAATATTTATTATTTCTTCTATAGGACCCAATTATATTAGACCAAATCAAAGTTATCTTCACTCTTATGAATATCGACAAAAACAAGTACAAAAAGAACATTTATATATGATGGATATTATTATAACTTATCTTGTTCGTGTCCATCATGTGCCACATATCTCAAAAATTGTTCAAGAATTTTCTCAACAATAGGAAACATATCTATATAAACGATATATGACTCCAGTATCTTATCTTAAAGTACATCGTATGCGAAAAGAGCGCAAACTAATTCAATCAATTAAATATCGATTAAAAACCAGCAAACAAATTCTTCGTGTGACCGATAAGAGTGGTATCTTTCATATTGGTGATGCAAAAGATTATGAAAGCTTATATTGAATTAGAAGCTGATCCATTATGGACAGTATTTGATAAAGTGGTTCATTTACTTAACGATCTTCGTTCCAAGAAACATATTTTAGCATAGCAACTTGATAAAATGATGCCAAAACGAGAAGACATCGAATTAGCTTATTTATATTTCATTCCTAAACCACATAAAGTAGATAAATTTGAAGTTCTGTTCTATAATATTACTATTTCTTTTGTCTATTGTAATAGGAAGGAACATCATTACGGCCAATTGTATCTTCCATGTATACTTCCACAACTGGAATTTCTAAGTTCCTGGATGAAATACTTCAACCATTATTTGATAAACATGTTCGTGCAACAACAATTATTGATGGTGTTGATTTGATTCGCCGTCTTGAAACATATGTTACCAATAGCTATCTTAAACCTACAACTTATTTATGTATATTTGATATTACAGATTTATATACAATGTTACCACAAGAAGAGTCATTGAATATTCTTACTGAATTTCTTCTACAACATGGCTATCATAAAGTGAAAGGTGTTCCAATAGATGCTATTCGGAAATTAGCTCGTATTGTTATCACTGAAAATGTTTTTATCTATGAAAAGAAATTTTATCGACAGATTAATGGTGGTGCAATGGGATCTGCATTTACTTTAACATTGGCTAATATATTTATGTGGAAATGGGAAAAAAAGATTCGTTCACCGACAACAAGCATCAAATGAAATCTATGGTCGGTATGTATCTTTTGCTCTGTAAAACATACTACCTCGATTGGAGTATCCTGATTTCTATCTCTCATAGATATATTGATGACATCTTCTTTACTTCAAATGAAACATTAGAAACAATCAATCAAATGTTAGATGAAGCCAATAATTATCATCCAAATATTAAATTAGTTCGCCAAATTGGTACTATTGTTTCATTTCTTGATGTTTTGGTAGAAAATAAAAATGGTATATTAGCGACATCAGTGTATCATAAGGAAGCAGCTGAACCATACATACTTCCATTTAAATCTGATCATCCTCGTCATGTTTTTGCTAATATTATTGACAACGCACTAACGCGAGCAGTACGCTACTCATCGATATTATCAGCTTTTGATTATGAAAGACGTTCAATAAAGTTAATTTTATTTTACAATGGGTAAGCTTTCTATTTGTTCTCCAACTGATCATTGTTTATTTTCCCATTGATAGTTATCCACCTCGATATATCTATAAGTGTTTCATGAAATTTTTTACACATTATATCTCAATATCATCAATTTTACCATTAACTGATAACGAAAGCGACTTTAACATTCTACCGCGTCACCTATTAAATAAGCCAATAATTCATGAGCATGAAGTTGCATCTCGGATCGCTAAAACATTTGATCAGAATGGCATAAATACAGTGGATAATCCATTAGTAGAAGCACGTCTCACTAAAGAATCAAAATGGATTAATAATCTGATTAGTCATTATACACATGAAAATCGTTTCGAACATTGTAACCTACTCACATTGATAATATCATATTCCTCATCAACTATCATTGATCAAATGACACACGATGCCACAACAGCAATTATTCGAATACTCGCGCTGTCTCACCTACTTCAACAGATCTTTCGCGCAATCGAAATCCGGAGCATGGCAGCATTACTCACCACTACTATAAAGACACCTATGGACTGCAGTATTTCTACCAACCTAAAATAGCATAGGTAGCACTATTCCGCTTGTGATCTTAAAATCAATCGAACGACTATTACAGAGTTAAAGCCAGCTAATAAGACCCTCATCGCGCAATCAAGATCCCCAACATGCCAGCGTCACTAACACCATCCACAAGATAATAGTTGCTTTGACTCACCATCCTTGCTACCGACATCTACTGTAGCGACTCTCGGTCACCTAATTTTGAAGATTATGTAACTTATTCGTGATTGTCGAATCATTCGAATAGTTAAACAAACCAATCTACTCGGTGAAGTCCAAAACCAAGGCCGAAAGGCATCGTAGTTGCTTTGACTCCAAACTCAAATCGCCATAATAATTACTACATTCATCGCTACCATACGGATACCTACCTTTCCCAATTTATCCCCAAAAGCTGCCCGTGTTTGTAACTTATTTGTGATCTTTCAGATTATTCGAACACTTATATTAATTCAAAGCCATCTGATGATTCCTTTAGCCGGGATGAAATCGCGATAATGGTTGCTAGACTCCCACCCTCACCCTCAAGATAGTCACCCTCACCCACACCCTCACACCTCTATATTGGTATTGCAGCACGCCTATTTCTCACCGTCTTTCTGGTGGATTTTTCTGTCTCTCTGCACTGAAAAAATAAGCGTAGAGTGATAAACCCTTTAATGTACGCTTTTTTCGTTCATCAATGTCATAAACCTTTTGATATACGCTTCCTCTTGATCTACCCAAAAAGGGTATTTCATACGTTGCAGTCTGATAAACTTTTGAGGGTATATCGGCAGTTATATACCCTTTTTTTCGTTTATGACGCAGTTCAGAAACGGAAAAAAGGGTTTATTATACGTTGCAAAATCATAAACCTTTATTTTTTTCAGTGTACTTTATTTTCTTTTTTCTTTTTTCTTTACTGTTCGGCGTTCGTCTCTCATGTGCGTTAACGCACATTTTTTCTTGGTGAGGACGTGTTAGCGACATTTCGCAACACATGCTTTCTCTTTCATTCTCGCTGTATCGTTATCTACCATTCACTCGTCGGGCACACATTCTTGGCCGCTTCCCTTCTCGTTTTTTCTCGTCTCTTTGTCGATCGTTAATCGACTCAGTCTTGTTCTCCGTCTCGAAAAGAAACACGAATAAAGGAATCTGAAAGGGGATCTGTAACAATATTCAATGCGCTAATCATGTCCCGAACGTCGGACCAAACACTGTCGAACCGTCGAAACATGTCATGGTAGCTCTTCTCACCCCTCACCCTTACCCTCACCCTCACCCTCAGCAACTGAATACGCTGATAATATTCATGGGCAGAAGCCCAAGCCGCACACATTATGGGTGAGTTGACTTTTACATGTGCCATGGTAGTGTTATGGAGCGCATTGAATATCAGCTGTATCGCATCTACGACCCATCGGAATGTAGTAAGGTGCGGAACACGCAAAATTCGAGCAAATTTTTGTTTTGATTTCTTTACATATGGTTGGATAGAGCAAGTAGAGCTGAGTGAAAATATATATGGTTGAATTTTTTTTGGAAAAGTTTTTTAGCTCATTGGAATTATAAAAATTACATATTTGGATTCGTCGTGAAAAACTGCGTCGACTACACCTATTTCTAACTTATTTTTGATAAACCTTAGTACAAATATACTTATTAAATGTAGAGGATCAAAAGGTGAAAATTGATGTTTCGTGGATTTTTTTGCAAAGCTAATTAGTTTTTTGCGTCTCAAGATATAAATGCGTTTCATACACCAGTCGAACCGCCAGATGTTGCGCTTCAAAAGTATAGCTTTGGTTTTTCAAAATATTATTTGATGAAAAAAAAATCGAGTTGTTTTACTAAGCTACATCAAAAATCAAGGAAATCACTCTTCACTTTCTACTTCATTTTTTATTCAAGATTTGTTAAAATACATTTTAATAAGCAAAATTTTCCGGAGAATCTACTTTTTATACTTAGAAGAATCTCTAGTTACATTTGAAAAATATCTGAAAAATTTGCGTAGATGTCGATGGAGATCGAACGAAAGTTTGAACGAAATGTAAAACAGTATTTTTTAAAAATCGATGCATTTGTTTTTTAGAGATTTATGGAAGAGGGTGAGGAAGATTATTCGAATTGGAGTAAACAGTTTTAGATTCTTACTTCACCTATTTAGGAAAGGAAATGGATATTTTCGAAGAATAGTCGTACAGTGATTGAGAGGATGTCATTGACTTTGACGAAAACGGAGGATATTTTCGGAGTGTTCTAGTTCTCTACAATTTTCAGACATGCAGCCAACTTTCGAATGAACTTTTTTGAAAATAAAATCTTCACTTACGTGTGCCACTTCTCCTCCAATCAGATCAATCTGAATGAGTCACATGATGGTTATGTTTCATTACAGTAATACCCATTTTTATCTTCTACTGTTATAATACATCGACACAGTTTTTCTATTACAAAAGAGTTTTCACATTCTCATTTTTTCAGCTCACAGAAAAAATTATAGAACGCAGCACATATGTATCATTTGAGAGTACTTTTCATTATGCCAAAACTATCCAAACGTCGTTCTCATTTTCGTCGTATCAATCGTGAGATGCGCCGATTAATTGAGAAGGATGTTCGGTGTGAAGTAGAAAGTACTACAGATCCAGATGAAGAAAAAATGGGAGTAAATTGTAACTTAACTGATGCATCACTCAACTTCAATGGTAAATTAATATTAAATGATATATCCGATATATTGGGATTATGTTAAAATAAATGTGATTTAAAATTCATTAGTCTTTTATATATATATGACTTTAAGACATTTTGATATCACATGGCGCAATTATGACTTATTCTTTAAAGAAATTGGTGCATTAACTAGTGAAACATGTCATAAATAGGTCGAGATTTTTACATCAGATGATTTTAATCAATTTTGTACAGATAGTCGTCGTGGAAAGCGTGGTAAAGAATTCTATGATATATATCCGGAAATTGAAGTAGCAGCAAAATCATTTTCAATTGAACGTTGTGCTAGAAAATCAGCTGATTTTAGTGCAATGGATTTAGTTATTTTTTTTGATCAAAAATACTACGAATTAACAAATACCGTTAAAGATAGTAATTCTAGTCTTATAAGATCTGGAAAAACCTGTCGATTAGATCTTCGCCGATGGGGTGCACGTTTTGACTCAAATTCAAAGAGACCATATTTCGAAGGTCACGAAAGAGCAAATGTTGTCCGTGATCGTCAAAGTTTTGTTAAATATTTTCTTGATCACAAGGATCAGTATTACACAATATCCGACGGCAATAATCCCATCTGGAAAACTCCCACTGAAAGTTCACCGTCTATTTTGATATGTGAGTGAAGCAGTTGATAGAGCGCAGATTTCTAAATTTACACGTCTATTTCTGTTTAGTTCATGATGAAACAACATTTCGTTCTGGAGAAGTTTCTGCGAAACGTTGGTTATTTGATGATCATACACCATTTTTCTCAAAGGGACGAGGAAGATCCATAATGATTAGTGATTATTTAGTAATGCACACATCAGACCCTTTCTTTACATTAGATAATAGGGAATACAATAGAGCATTACAGAAATTTCCTGAATTATCTAATGATAATGGTGTGAATTATATTGAAAGATCTGCAACAGGATTTATTGATGTCGGTTATGATTTATATTTTGATAACTTCACAATTCTTACTCAGTGTGAACGTTTGTTTAAGCTAATACAATTTAAAGAATCATTTAAAAATCACAAAATTGAGATTATCGCTGATAATGCTAGGACGCACACAGCAAGGCTTATTCCTTACTTGATTTCGGAAAATCCATCGAAACGTGTTGTCCAATTGATAAAATAGAATATTTTGATCAATAAGGTGTAAAATTTATTGTAGATTGCTTCTTTAAAACAGGTCCACATAAAGGTTTAAGCAAAGGTTTGATCGAATTAAGCACAGAACTTGATGTTAAGTTACAACCGGCTTTAAAATTCCAACAAAATATATTTTATTCCATCATCTAGTATTTAAAATTGTAAGCTCCATTCGATAAATTTCATATCTTTCTATCACATTATTTTTTAGACATCACGTTTCGAACAGCTGGCTGATAGATTTAACATTAAGATACATTTCTGTCAGAAATTTCATTCAGAGTTGAATGCTATTGAGGGCGTCTGGTGCTACCAGAAGCAACTGCTAAGAAAAAAGACGGATCAAACATATAATACTATGTTTAAAATTATTTTTGAATCTCGCGAAGTTTTTTCTAAGAAAAAAATTAGTTTAAAACTCTTTCGTCGGTTTTGGCGTCCTTTGGGTTCCTATTCCAAAGGACAGTCTTATCAAGAAATACTAAAGATGCATTTCAGCAACTTATGTAGTGGAACAATTGATGCTCACAGAAAAATAACAAACACAAACCTCAATAATGATGATTAAATATATTGCTTCATTTGTTGTTATTGTTTATCTGCATTGTATTGACACTGTTCCTTATGAAGAATGTTCTCTCTAAGAGAATCTATAAGATAATTAACTAGAGATTCTTCGGAAAATTTTGCTTATTAAAATGTATTTTAACAAATCTTGAATAAAAAATGAAGTAGAAAGTGAAGAGTGATTTCTTTGATTTTTGATGTAGCTTAGTAAAACAACTCGATTTTTTTTTCATCAAATAATATTTTGAAAAACCAAAGCTATACTTTTGAAGCGCAACATCTGGCGGTTCGACTGATGTATGAAGCGCATTTATATCTTGACACGCAAAAAACTAATTAGCTTTGCAAAAAAATCCACGAAACATCAATTTTCACCTTTTGATCCTCTACATTTAATAAGTATATTTGTACTAAGGTTTATCAAAAATAAGTTAGAAATAGGTGTAGTCGACGCAGTTTTTCACGACGAATCCAAATATGTAATTTTTATAATTCCAACGAGCTAAAAAACTTTTCCAAAAAAAAATCAATCATATGTATTTTTACTCAGCTCTACTTGCTCTATCCAACCATATGTAAAGAAATCAAAACAAAAATTTGCTAGAATTTTGCGTGTTCCGCACTTTAGATGACGCTGACGGTAAGAAAATTGTCACGTTTTCTTTTGTCCAATTTAGAGAATACTAATGTCACTCATGATTATCATATCGACTATAATCTTAGTTGCATCTAAAATCCCCGATCTCTTCACGACATTGGTGAAAATCAAGGTAATCGACGATGAGCGAAATCCGCTCGCGCGTGCGTGTATGCATAAATTGGGCATCAGAAATGGTCTATTTTTTATCTTTGGTGTATATCTGACGATTGCTGGTGCGATGGTATATATTTGTTATCTGGTAGATTCTTTTTGGTGGGATCTGCAGTTGATATTGAGTGCGATTATTATCGGTGTATTCAATGTCGCTGTCGCACATTACAATTGGTATCGATATCATAATTATTTCACTCGGCTGATTGTGAAAATGGGTCATCGATTTTATCGGTAGTCTTAGCCATTTTGATTTGTTACGACAAAATATTTGCGTTGTGATATTTGTATGAATTATTACTTGATAGAGAGCAAAAAATAATACATCATAATGCTGATTTTTCAGTTCCTACGAATATTTTTGTAGTTATTATTGCGTTTCAGTCCACTGATGAAGCTAGGCCGCCATTCAGTTATACCTGTGCCGGCATGATTATTAGCTACTTCGGTGGTCACGGGTAGCCGGGATGCAAAGTATAGATTGTTGCTATATATTTTTGATAAGCAGTACACTTGCTCCACGATATTTTCGAATGGCATATTGCCATGTTTTCGTTGGATGATGATATAATTGTTGAGTTCACCTACGCTAATCGGTTAATCATTGGTGATGAGAATAGCATAGTTTTTACTGGGTACGATCCACGCACTACCGGATGGTCTATTGTGCCATGTACTATTGAGATATTCAGTGACATATGGATGACCGCTTTTGATGATCTGTATGATCTCGATATCCTGTATACCGAATACCTGTTTGACAGACTGTAGGATGATTTGCACATCATCGACATGTACCTTGCCATCTCGATGAAAGATAAGTTTTTTAGGCATCTTCCGATTTATTTTCGATATGGTATTTTTTTTTTGATTCAATATATTTATCGTTGCGAAAGGAGAAAGCGCTTCGTTGAGTGGTAATGGAGATACACTTTTTGATATTATAATTGTACCAGCGTTATCGATACGTGACATCACTAATTGAGTATAACTTTCCGCAGCAACCTTGTGATCATACCGATGCCCCATGCCTATACCGATGAAGTAGGTGTTTTTATCACTTGTTTTTTCATTTTCAAAGAATTTATTTTCGCCCACTCTTCAGATGTAAAGTTTGTGTGGGTAATGAAGACAATCATATCATTGTGATGCAATTCTGAGACTGTTTTGAGGCATATTATAGTGTCATATAGATCCGTCGATTGGATCACTGGTAGCCATTGTAAATTGCCATGTTTGTTGAATGTATTATCACACAGATTTTTGTACCGATCCCATATGGCTTTGTGATCTCCGATGAGTATTGGTTGACAGTATTTGTTTCTCACAGGAAGGTATATCCCATTACAATAGGATTGAGATAATTTATTTGATTTTACGTTTTGGCCTATGATCAGGTTTTTTTCTGTTGAATAGGTATAGATTGACGTGTAAGAAAGGTTTATTATATAGTTTTACACCATTGCCCATATCTAATTTCCACAGCGGGTCGACCAGAAGAGAGATCGAAGATTTTGCACAATTTTTTTGATATCGTTTGACATTCATCATATAGTATTCAAAGCAGTTCGCTCCGACATAAAAGTCAAATGTGGCGATGGTGTTTTCGTGTTTTTCTAAAAAAACCTTTGCTACTTTCAATGGTTGAGAGTCGTTGATATTTATGGTACGTTTATTTGATTTATTGATTCCTCCTGACAAGTAGAGTTTTATGGATGGATCATCATTTTTATGCCAGGTATAATGGATTTTTTTGAGTGTCGGTAGTATATGTATGTGCTCTATATGGGTCATCGATTGCAAGGAGAATTGTACTAAGAATGCCCCATCTGACCATGCTTTCATATCGTACACAAATCCTTTTGTATATATGATGTCACGTTGTGATGTTTGAGTTCAGACGTATAAGTGGTTTAGTTTTTTATATCTTTTTTTAAGGTCGTCGTCTTGCACTAATATCCATTTCAAATTAAAAGGCAGGTGGCCATTTTTTGAATAACTCAAGAACTGAAGGTGATAGAGACCTAATTCTTTTTTTCGTTGGAATGAGGGAACTCAGACGCATCGATCTGTATAAAACCGGATTGGTCAACGTATTGAGCAATCAGATAAAATTTCACTTGCTAGTTTTCCAACGACTATTTGGACCCGTACTACGTAGACTTACGGCTGATGAAATATCCATTCGATAGACCATCTTTTTCTCTATCGAATGTGATGTCGTTGAGATCTCTGTCACTTTCTAATCAGGAGATATCGCGAGTTCAAAATGGCTGGGAAGTTCGACAAATTAGCCAAAAGTCAATCTGAAATCGATGAAAACCGGGTAATCAATCACGCTGAGTCGGTTGATGATGTTTGCTTTTGATTTCGAATCGATTCAGAGTCATTTCGACGAACTTTTCAAAAACGTGTAATTCTGAACTATGGGATGCCGTGATGGAAAACTTCATCGTCTCGTCAAAATGACTCTGAATCGATTCGAAACCAAAAGCAAACATCATCAACCGACTCAGCGTGATTGATTACCCGGTTTTCATCGATTTCCGATTGACTTTTGGCTAATTTGCCGAATTTCCCAGCCATTTTGAACTCGCGGTATCTCTTGATTAGAAAGTGACAGAGATCTCAACGACATCACATTCGATAGAGAAAAAGATGGTCTTTCGAATGGATATTTCATCAGCCGTAAGTCTGCGTAGTACGGGTCCAAATAGTCGTTGGAAAACTAGCAAGTGAAATTTTACCTGATTGTTCAATACGTTGACCAATCCGGTTTTATACAGATCGATGCGTCTGAGTTCCCTCGTTCCAACGAAAAAAGAATTAGATCTCTATCATCTTTAGTTCTTGAGTTATTCAAAAAATGGCCACCCGTCTTTTAATTTGAAATGGATATTAGTATATTGATAATTCTACTTAACAATATGGTATCAAATGGCCGGCGATATTCACATTTCCTAATAAATATATACTGGTGATCACTTGAGCGCATTGGTTTGAATGATTCAAATCCTTCACTAATAAATCGTAAAAAACCATTTTGTTTTTCATGTTCAAGCCACTGGTTAAATTTCGCTTTCGCCTCTTGATTCCTTATCAAGTAGTTATCATATTTATATTGATACAAGGTGATAATATCTAACTTTCCATATTTAGGGGGAGTCAAGAGAAGCACACCGTTATCGCGATTTCATCCTTGCTTAAGGGAATCATCAGACGGCTTTGAATTGAGCTAAGTATCTGTTCGGATGATCATAAGATCACTTGAGGGAGGGTGAGGGTGAGTTTCAAAAGTAAAGAATTCCAGAGCGTACTTACGACGCGTTTCATTCTTGCTCAAGGAGCTCCGGAGTTGTTTCGAGGGTCTGCACTGTAAAAAAAACGGTAGAATAATCAATCGTTGCACAGTAGAAACCGCATCAAAAACCCTTTCAAGGGTATATGTTCTGGGCATCTATCCTTGAAGGGATTATGAACCAAACGGCTTATGGCGATAAAGGTATATGAAAACATAAGGGGTATATAACGCGGATTCAAGGGTTTATTACTCAACGTTTTCATCAAAAAGGCTTGTTAATCTCCTTTTAACTGAAGATTATTCTACGGTAATGATAAAAGGGGGTTATTATTGTAGGTTTATGGGTAGATTATTCCACGCTTTCAAGCAAAGAGCTGATTATTCTACTTTTAGGAGTAGATTGTTGCACGATTGCAATAAAATGATTTATTATTCGACATTCACGATAGATTGTTCTAAGCTCTCAACCAAACGATTGATTATTCTACTTCTAAACGTAGACTGTTCTACGATTGCAATAAAAGGGTATATTACTCTACGTTTAAGGGTAGATTGCGCCACATTCTTAATAAAAGGGTTTATTACTCTACTTATGAGAGTAGATTCTTGTACGCTATTAATAAAAGGATTTGTTATTAAACGCTTAGGGGTAGATTACCATATGTTGGAGGGTAGATTGTTCCACGCTCTTGGTAAAAAGATTTATTATTCTAGTTATGGAGATAGACTATTCTTCGATCATAAAAAAAGGGTTTATCATTAAGGACTTAATGGTAGATTATTATACATTAATCTCACCATGGTTTGTTATTGTACGATTGAGGGTAATTTGTTCCATGCTAATGTCAAAACGATGCGTCATTCTATGGTACTACAGAAAGTTTTTCATTCTTCGAGCAAATATATAGTATTCTACTTCCAAACTAAAAGGTGTGAATAGGCAATCAGTAAATGATTCATTGCGCTTCGATAAACTGGAATAGTTTAAGGTATCCCTTACTCCAGAAAAGTCAATTTTTGTCTGAATGTTTGAAATTGAGATAAATGGATGAGAAAATGGCCCATCTACGAATAATTCAGGAACAACATTGGTTTTTCTTCGGCACCTCCGTTTTGCTCAACATTTTTGATGATTTTTGTTAACCTCTTCTTGAAAAATATGCTTATTTTGAAAAAAATGAAAACGATTTCTCGTTTTTAACCAATTTATGCTTTTTTGATCACGCATTTAAAATTTTTCTGGTTTCAAAGAGCTCGTCAAGATGGAGCATGATGAGGCCCATTTTTTAAAGTTATGCTTCGTTTTTATAACATCTATAGAGATTTATATAATTCAACACCCTTTTTTAGAGAGTTTTTTAAGTCATGGAACTTGTGACCCCCCTTTTCTACTTAAGAAATAAGTATTTGAAAAAACGAACTTTGTCATGCCCTGCATCCTGAGATGCTCTTTCAAACAAAAACAAATTTAAACATATCAAAACAAACGAAAACGTCGTGCTTAACACATCATTCTTGATTCATTTTCATGCAAAACTTTTCCTTCAATTTTTCTTCAAATGTATGAAATCTATAGATTTCTTAAAAATTCTTTTATATACAAAATACTTTTTGGTCATTCTATGTAATTTTTCATGATTTCAATAAAAGTTAATGGAGTACATAAAATCATGAAGCAACATGCATTTTTCTTAAATAAAAATAAGAAATATCTAGCTTTGAAAATTTTTAACATGGATCTCGTCTTAATATTGTCCATAGAGCGAAAACAAACTGAATCAAACCAAGCTCGAACTAATTTTCTAATCGATAGTTGAACATAGACTAATTTGAGATGAAAATGAATGAGTGAACTATTATTAATGAAAAAAATATGATGCCATCGACAAAAACAAAACCAATTTTTATTGATTATTGCACATGCTTAATTTAATCTCCATTTATAGCATTGTCTTTTCCTCTTTACAACAATCGAATACTTCAATGTGGGAGAATTATTTCTTTACTTTTTTGCATTAAATTTTTCCAATTTTTCTGAAGTGTAGTAAAAAATCGTGAATAATGCTGTAAAATCGATACCAACATTAAAAACTACTCGTTCTGATGTACTAATATAAAACATTTTTTTAGTTCGAAATATATAAATAATGATTAATTCAAATAAGTATCAATTTCAATATGACAGCTCATACTGTTTGAAAAAACAACTATTGATGTATAGTGTACTCTTGATTAGTTGAAAGTATTGCTACAGGAATTGAATCGAATGGAACTCGATCAAGAAAATTTCGATTCTATTCGCTCTCTGGTGTAGTCATATTAATCCATAATTGACATTGTCTTATGATTAATTAAATGTTAAAGCTCATTAACCCTCTTCACTGAACCAAGTGTCCCATCGAATAAAACGAGCTCCTCGATCATTCTCATTTTTCAGAGCAAAAACCTGACCAACACATCCTATAATGTGTAAAGCAGTCAGAATAGCTTCATCGCAGAAACATTCGACCGTATCCAAATTTCGTCTATGAAAACAGAAACAAATACATATCACATCCATTGAGAACTATTCATTTCCTCAGTTTGATAACGGTTCATAAGAAGTTCTTCTCAATGCGGTATCATTCCACCAATTTTAATTCAGTCATATTCTGAATAATCAGCTTTTTCCCTAATCATACAGGAAACCTCCGTAACAGTAGCATCACTTTCAAACATTCATCATCGTAATTTCGCCCATCTCTCGGCCAATAACGTGTTTCACGTTACAAAAGCAAATGATTACTAATTATCTCAGTACGTTTTCTTATGTTTTCCTTCTTCCACTTCTGAAATAATTCATACATCTTTTCTGAAAACACCATACCAAGCTATTCTATGTCCTATTTTGAAAAATTCCATGATCTTTAAGCAATAACTGAAAATATTATTGTTCAATTCTTCAAATTTTTCGTGTTTTCATTTCTACAATGGACAACAGAATGTTGATCAATGGCTGAATCCATCTTTTTCATGTTCTTGACTTTTTTGGTCTATCCCTCTTCGACATTATTAATTACATGTTGAATAATCAAAAGCAATGACACATCTACTCCCATAATTCTTCTCCCTTTTATTTTATCCAAAATCATAATTACAGCCTCCGAGAATAAAAGCAACTATCAATTTTTTACTTCATTATTTTATTCGTCTTTTTTCTTTTTAAAATATTTAGATCAAATTTGAGGCATACGTAAAACTATCCTTTACCAATTCTTTCATTTTTTTCCATTCTTTGCTTTTCAAAATCATGAATTTCATCTTGAGCAATAGATGAAGCTATCCATTTTTAGCTCTTTGATTTCTTTGTTTTTTTCTTTTTCGAAGTTTTCAATTTATTTCTTAGTACGATAAGCTATCCTTTTTCAATTCTTTCATTGATTTCATCTTATTCTTTTCGAAAATATCAACTTCATCTTGAAGAATAGCGAGAATTATTCATCATCAGTTTTCTTTATTTCATTCGTCGTTTGCGATTAAAAATCATAAGCTTCATCTTGAGGAATAAGGGAAAATATTTGACTCGGTTAGCTTATTTCCTTCCTTTTTTTAAATTTCGAAATAGTGAGATAAGAGTTGAGGAATACTTGAAACTATCATTTTACAATTTTCTCGTTTCTTTCGTTCTTTTCTTTTTTAAAATCATCTACTTGATGTTGAGGAGTAATGGAAACTATCAATTCTAAATTATTTTTTGTCTTGTACGTTTCTTTTTCAAATCATCTGATGTGAGTTTGGTAATAGCTGAAACTATCCTTTTCTAAATTCTTTAATTTATTTGACCATTTTTTGTTTCGAGATTATTGACCATGTTTGAAGCAATATATGCCACTATTTTTTCAATATCGTTCTTTTGCTTTTTTCTTTTCTAAATAATCGAAAAAGGCTTAAATCAGTGATAGACAAAAATATCTTCAATTCTTGATCGATTTCAATTTTTCTTTTCGAAATCATCGATGTACTTCTTAGCAAAAAGAGAAACTACCTTTTTTGAATTACTTGATTTGCTACATTCTTTTTCTTTTCGGACGTATCAAATTTGTGTTCAAAAAAAAAGTTTTCTTTATTTCTAATTTTTTAAAATGTCTTTAGCGTTTTCTTTTCGAAATTATCAGATGAAAGTTGAGCTATAGGTGAATCTATCCTTTTCTAATTTCTTGATTCCTTTCGACCTTTTCTTGTGGCAAATATCAATTGGTCTTGTGAAAAGCGAAGAACTATTTATTTTTAGTTTCTTTGTTTCTTTCGTTTTTTTCTACTTAGAATCAACAGATTAGAGCTGAATAATAAGTGTAACTATCTATCTTTAATTGCTTGATCTTTCTGATTTTATTTTTATTTTCAAAATTATCAACTTCCTTTTGAAAAGAAAGAGAAACTTTCTTTTTCAGTTCTTTAACTTTTCTTCTTTTGCTGTTTGCTATCATCAATTTCGTCTTGCAGAACAAGGAGAACTATCCCTCTTAAGTATCTTTATATCTTTTCTTTTTCTTCTATTCAAAATGATTAAATGAGAGTTGACTATTAAGTGAAGCTGTCTCTTTTTAATTCGCTCATTCCTTTTATATTTCTTATTTTCTAAATCATGAAATTAGTCTTTAATAATAAGCAAGACTGCCCATTCGAAATTCTTTCATTTCTTGTCTCTTTTCTCGTTGACTAACTATTAATAGATTTTACAGGGTACAAAAAACTATCTTTCGAATGCCATAATTTCCTTCGTTCGTCTTTCTTTGGAAAGCATTAGTTGAATATTGTACAATGCGTAAATCGACGTTCTTGACTTTTGCGATTTCTTTGATCTCTCTGTTTTTCTGATCGATCAGATGCATGTGAGACCTTTGTGTCTACATCATCTGCAGTCATACAACTGTTTCTATCTTTCTTCTTGTTAAAATCATAGAAAAGATCTTGTGCAACAAGTTTAACTATTCTATTCGTTTTGTAGCTTATTTCGATTTTCTACTCTTTTCAATCATAGGTGAATTGTTCAGTATTGAAGTTAAAATCGATCTACTTTTAACTTTTCGGTTATAACCAATCAACTTTTCAAAAAAGCAGTTTCAACTCGAGTTACAACTGGCTCACTTTTCTATTCGAGTTACAGCTGTTCAGGTATAATAATCAAATTTTTTAAAAATTATTTTTAACTGCAACACTGAATCATTCAAAATGAGGCAAACTAGTATTTTCCGTTCGATCCTTAGTTTCTCCTCTTTCATTCTAACTTATTAATTGAGCTGAGGCAAATAAATTGAGTTATGTTTTTTTCTCGAGACTTATGTCTTTTCGATGTTTGTCTTTTCTAAATCGTCAGATGAGTCTTGATTAAGCAGCAAAATACACTTCTTTGTTCCTTTTCTACATTGCGCCGCTTTTCTTTTCAAGATCAGTCGACAAGAAACTATTTTTTCTCCAATGAATGAAATCATGTTTTCGATTCTTATATTCTCCTAAACTTTATCTTTTTGATTTTACGACTTGAGTGTTCGACCATCAATCATATATTCTTCTTCATTTGTATAGTTTTCTTCATCTGTTTTCTTTTCTTGATGATCAAATGACATCTAAAGATGCGATGACGTTGCATCCCATCAGGTTAGAATTTCTTCCGTGTTTTTATTCTCTGCGTTCAAAACCAAGTGTTGAGGAGTTAGTGCAACTATAGTTTTCGATTCTAGAACTTCTATCCAACTTTTTTCTACATTAAGAATTTAGTCTTAAGCGAGGAGTAAATCTTTTTTCTTTCAGTTTAAAATTTCTCCCATAATTTTTGATTCTCAACGCTGTAATTCTTATAAACGAGTGCAATGAAAACACTTCGTGAGATGACGGTTATTATCCTATATCAAATTTCAAAGAATTAAGTTATGTGCTTCGAAAATACGCCTCATCATAGTTTTCTTTCTTCTGCGCTTCTCTTATAATCTTGTACGTTTCTTAAACTTATACGACCGTATTGTTTTGCACTCCTTCCTACTTCTGTCTCTTCATTCACATACTAGATCTATACACTTTGTGTCAAATGCTTTCGTCCTTGCTAGTATTGTAAGTGTTTCTACTGTGTTTTCTCAATTGTGAATCTTGAGTTTTGATCAGATAATACCTTTGATTGCACGCTTTTATGATCATGAACGGTTTCATAGACTGATTAGTATGTTCTCGCTACACTTTTGCAAACTCTTTCCAAAGCTAGAAATCTGATCTTTCTTGTATTTCTATTGTCCCGAATCGTAATCGAGCATAAGGTCGCAACTGTCCTTTTCTATCCATCTTTTCGAAGCCCTCTTGAGGTCTAGTAATGAGACTCTACCCATCTACTTAGGGCATACCAAAAGTAGTGATACCGATCCTGTAATATTTTCCAGAAGGCTTTAAAAAATTCTTTCTCGAAATATTCCGACAGTTTAAGTCGTTCCCTATAATTCTATGACATTTCACATATCTTCAAACGATATTATAATATTGAAAACAGAGCAGAAATAGTGAAGAGTGCACAAAAAACATTTTTTCAAGCAACTTTATCAAGTTTTTATCAAAGTGTACGAAATACAAAGATTATTATTTTCACATGGTTCGATAGTGCTCGTTGACCTTTACAAAATTGTCTATATTAAAAATCTTTTTGCAATTAAATTCATTGAAAACAATGTGAGGAGTATACAAAAAAATCATATTTTTTACAGTTTTCTATGGAGAAAGAATTCGTCATTTACTTGTAAGAAAGCTGTAGAAAATGCGGGCTTTTTATACATTCCTTATGTAGTGTTCCATGAATTTTATCGCGAAAAGATTTTTAATATAGATAGTTTTGTAAAGGTCAATGAGTACTATCGAACGATGTGAAAGTAACTATTTTTGCATTTCGTGCACTTTGATAAAAACTTGGTAAAGTTACTTGAGAAAGTATTTTTTGTGCACTCCTCACTATTTTTGCTCTGTTCTCAATACTATAATGTCGTTTGAAGATTTATGAGATATGAGAGAATTATAGAGAACGGCTTAGACTGTCAGAATATTTAGAGAAAAAATTTCTTAAAGCCTGCTGGAAAATATTCCAGGGTCGGTACCACTACTTTTAATATGCCCCAAGTATTAACTATTTCAAAGAGCTTTTTGAGATTTAGTAGTGAGATTCTGCTCATCAATCAACCTTTTCTAAAACCCTTTTGAGATTTAGTAGTGAGATTTTATCCATGAATCAACCTTTTCTGAAACCCTTTTAAGATTTAGTAGTGAGATTCTACCCATCAATCAACCTTTTCTGAAACCCTTTTGAGATTTAGTAGTGAGATTCTATCCATCAGTCAACCTTTTCTGAAACCCTTGTAGGGATTCATGAGAATGATATACATGTTTATATATGTTTTCCAATACGGAATGTAGGGTTGATTGACTTCAGAGAGTATAATAATGTACCCTTTATGAGTTTCTTCCCAGAGTATATGAATATCAAATACCCTTCTACGAAGGTTATTTGAAGATTTGGATAGATGGATATGTAGCTTTCATAAACGTTTTCGAGGGGTTTATGAAAGTGCAACGTATAACAATCCCTTTAAGGGTTTACGAGTGCCATAAACCGTTTCATCAACGGTTTTTGGTCAATGTTTAAAGTTCATGTACCCTTCGATATTCCGTTTTTATTGGGTTTATAGTAGAGTTTGTGATGACTTCATAAACGGGAAAAAAGGGTTTGTTATACGTTGCACTTTCATAAACGCTTTATAGGTTTATTACTCTGCGGTTTTTTTTACAGTGCATTATGAGCTTTTTATCAACTAGCAAAGATATGCATGTTGTCTCGACATTTGCTGGACGATCCAATGCTGATTCTGCCGGAGTTTTACTCACAATTGATATTGACCTTTTATACTGTACAACAACTTTTACTGATACTTGCGGTCGAAGTCAATTTCCAGACGAGCAAGAAATTCTTTTCACCATGGGGGCAATTTTCCAAGGGGGAAACATCTGACTCTAGGACTCCATGACTCCACTTGACTCCACTTTGACTCCACTTTGACTCCACTTTGACTCCACTTGGCTGAAGTCTGTAGTTTCACTCTTGGAATTATTTCCCAAAAACGGAACATTTTTGTTCTGTTTTGAGAAATAATTCCCATAACAGTACACTTTGTTCTGTTTTGAGAAATAATTCCCAAAAACAGTACACTTTGTTCTGTTTTGAGAAATAATTCCCAAAAACAGAACACTTATGTTCTGTCATGGGAAATA
>JAJEKB010021308.1:2151867-2169511 GCA_022393335.1 Macrotrachela quadricornifera
TTCTGTCATGGGAAATAATTCCCAAAAACAGAACACTTATGTTCTGTTTTTGGGAATTGTTTTCCAACAATGAACACTTGTATTGTAATGGGAATTAATTAATAGAGAAGCAGCAGAATCTGTTATCTCGCATGACTCCACGTGACTCCATGCGATTCTACGTGACTCTGCGTGATTTTACGTGACTACGTGCAAGTCATTTGGCTCCAAGTGATTTCACTTGACTTCACTGACTCCACTGACTCCACTTGACTCCACTGACTCCACACTGACTCCACACTGACTCCAAGGGACTGGAGTCAGATGTTTCCCCCTTGCAATTTTCCGAATACGCTCGATAATTCCTGCAGATTCTAAAGTATGGACAGTACATCTGTCATTGACGGGCGAAGAAGATCCAGAGTTGGCATCTTTGCTCCGAAATATGGGGCAATATATCATTTTTGTGAAAAATTCACTGAACGATTTAGCAACGCTTATGTTAAATATGGGCCGATATACTGAAGCAAAGAACTACTTTCACTTACTACTTGATGATAAAAATTTTACAATAGATTTTCGTCATCTCTCCTATGTATATAATCAGCTAGGTTACATTTATAGTCATCTTAGTGAAACTAAGAAAGCAATCGAGCAGTACGAAAAATCACTGGAAGTGCACCTTCTTTATGGTACTGAACATTTTCCTGAGATAACCACCGCTTACAACAATTTGGGAGCAATGTATCTGAAGAAAGGTGATCTAAAGAAAGCTTTGCACTATTTTGACAAAGCATTGAGCACTGAACTAAGTTCGACAGATCCGCATTTTATGAGAACTGGGAGTTTCTACAGTAATATAGGAAGTATCCACTGCGCATTAGCTCGTTATACAGAAGTATTAGAAGTTTTCAAAAATTTACTCATATTGTGGCAAAACACTCTTCCAGCTAATCATCCAAATATTGCTCATTGTTGTTATAATATTTCTGAAATATACGGCTCTATCGGCGACAATGAAAACACAATTAAATGGCTGTATAAAACTCTTGATCTTCAAATTAGCTGTTTACCACCCTCCCATCCAGATCTGGCACGAACTTATTACAGTTTGGGAGAATATTTCTATGAGCAACAAAAAATGGGTCGATACACTAGAATTCATGAAAAAAGCCTATATAATCTACTCAAACAATTTTTCTCAAGATCATCCGGATGTTATCAAAAGTGAAAGTGATATTAATTTCTTGGAGTGGTTGGTTCAAAATCGTTGGTTTCAAATTCTGTATAGGGCGTTCTTTTTCTTTTGAGGGGCCTCCAAGGATTGAGAATTAGGAATTCTTTCAGTCACCTACAATTTAAGCAAAAATACATTATTTTCCATGAGCACTAGGAACTTACATACAAACTCTACACAATTTCTGGTCAGGTCCTCCATCATTACCTAAAATTTTATTTCTTTGAACAAATCAAACCTCAATTCCTATCCATATATACTATTTGATTCCTACATCCCTACGAGAGGAAATGATCTAAGAACAATACCTATCAAAGGAATTGAGGAACTGAACAGAACCGATGCACAATTCCTTCCATAGCAGCTGACACCCTGTTCATCTAACCACTGCTCCAACACAGTCATTTCATGTATAGAATGATATGCAAACTTTAATCTAATTATACACTTACACTCATTAAACATACCATTCGCTGAAGTAGTCTACTAAAATAGAATTTTGAACAATTCCGCTGAGAGTACCCATGTATCGTGGTCAATCACTTGAAAGTATCTAGTTGGTACCTATGATAGTTCTTTTGAGAAACTGAGATAATCGATACTATGAATATATTTATTCATCAAAATTTTCTCGGACAGTTAGGAAAGTGCAAGAAACTGAGTAACTGTAACAGTTCTGCTGATAGTTCCTAGGTATTGAGGTCAATCACTTGAAGGTATCTAGTAGGTACCTATAATAGTTCCTTTGAGGAACTGAGGTAGTTAATGTTAGGAGAATATATACCGCGCCAAAGTTACACTATTTTCTGAAGTTACAACTACGACGGAGGATATTGTGGAAGTTATATCTTCGACGGTTATTCTTGTCGAAGTTATAACTTCGAGACACATATTTTGCCGAAGTTAGTGTGAATGATACAATAAATATGAACTGGCAAGAAGTCAACAATATCTTTCATATTATATCTTACAATTTTTTTTTCCTTTTAAAAGAATAATAGAAAATTTGTTGTTTGAATATTATGACAAACTTGCGAATATTCGGACGGATAAAAGGTACAATGTGTTAGACTTTTTCTACGTTGGAATCATTAACATATTTTATAATCTTATTTTTTCATAGAAGATTGTTCTATCTTTGGAGTCGAGGAAACTCCTTTTGGTCTGCATCGCAGCTAATGCGTAAAAGTACAACTCGAATGAATTTTTATTCTCGTGAAAAGACTAGAATATTGGTCTTAATAGTCAAAAATAAATTTTCTATTATTGTTTTGATGAAAAAAAAATAATTTGTCAAATATAATACATAAGACATTGTTCGTTTCTTGACAGTTGATATTTATTTTATCATTTACACTAACTTCGGCAAAATATGTTTGTCGAAGTTAACCCGTTCACCCCGACGGGTCCCACCGATGCGACCCGGTAGGTCTTAAGAACAAATTTAATAGAAAACAGTTTATTTTCCTTTGTTTTCGAGTGGAAGGCTGCATATAGTGTGGCATCTAATCGTTCTCGCTATTGTTAGAACTATTTATTACATAGGATGATGTTTTTCATTGAAGCAATTAAGACAAAAAAAAGTATCACAATCAGGACAGAAAGTTTTTATTTTCTTTGTTGCTACATTGCTTGCTTCTCTTGATTGTTGTTGTCGTATTTTTTCATAGCAGCCAGCACAACGTTTTCGAACACCCCGTCCACATCCTTCTTTTTCCACTAATTTGTGATCAGCGAACTTACGCTTCACTTGACCAGTTGGTTTCTGCCTCACACCCGGCTTCGGCTTCTCGAATGACATACCAAGCAGTAAAGATCGAACAAGACTTTCACGAAATTGTAGAACGGTCACGTTGCTTGTTGCGTAGTTTTCCTTGTATATCAAATAACTATTTACCAGTGCTGTCCCAAAAATTAATTCAAATGCTACCTTTCGGCACCACTTAATTGATCGCCTGAGGCACGTGTAATATGATGATAGCTGATCAGACAAATCAGTACCTATTCTGCCTTCATTGTAATCCAGTACAACTTGCGGCGTCATGATGCGTTCATTTTTACTATTGACATTTCGAGTGTCTACCACAGTTGCTGAATCCGACGGTCTTGTGGATATCATCAAGACTTCTTTTTTGTCTTTCCACTTGATCAGTTTTATGCCGTCTTTATTCTGCAGTTCGTAAACTTCGCTGCCTGATCCCGCACGATTACTTCTGAGTGTTCCAATAAGATATGTATCATTTTTTAACAAACATTTTGCAAGAGAAATACCGGTAAAGAAGTTATCAGCTACCACGGTTCGATAACATCCGTCAAGACTATCCAATAGATTCATCACGACTGTTTGGGCATGTCCAAGACCTGCCATAGGATCTTGTTGATCAGTATAGATACCAAAATTCCAGGTGTATCCATTGGTAGCCGCTAACTTGTACATTTTTACGCCGTACTTGTGCACTTTTCCAGGAATATATTGTTTGAAGAAAAGCCTACCTTACCATGGTATCATAGTTTCGTCGATAGTCACAACCGAACCAGGTATATATACTGACGAAAATCTGGTTCGTAATAAATTCAAGAGTGGTTTCAACTTGGAAAGCCTATCTTGATTCGAATTTTTGTTATCATTGTTCGGAAAATGCCAAAATTTGAGGAGTAATTCGAAGCTCTCTCTCGACATAGCATTTCGAATGATGCCTGAACCATACAACTGACTACTGCTCCAGTAGTACTTCAATTTTGGCATTTGCACCAACCCCATTTCGATAATGATTCCAAAGAACTTCAGCATCTCTTCATTAGTGGTTGGTTTCCATTGATGAAGTATTGACCGTCTATTAATCTCATGGTTTTGCAAGTATTGCTGCGCGTATCGATTAGTTTCACGGACTATGAGGTCAATAATTTCGTTCGTAATGAAATGCCGATAGCAATCGATAGGATTGATTGTATTATCTTCTGAAATAGAAGTTACTTCTTCTGTGAGTCCATGATCCTCCAGGAATTCTGCGTCGGATTCTGGTTCTATTTCATTCCAAGTATGTGAATCCATGTCATTATCATTATTTTCTTCATTAGAATCGTCAGATTCAAGATACATTGCATCAAAATCGTCATTCAGAGAACTCACTTCACTGAGTGTGCTAGCGCTATCTTCTGTATCCATTTTTTCAAACGACATGTGAATTATTTCAATGCATCGGTCGTATTTATATACAAAATAATAGAGGGCAAAGAATAAGGGAGAAAAAGCTGGAAACTTTCTTTTTTTTTCTCGTGTATACTTTATATACTATGGAAAAGAACGAAAAAGTAATTCAAGCGATTATTCAGTTCAGGAGAAAAAAATGACTCATTATGTGGTGATATAAAGAAGAGAACTATAAATAACCGGTAGAAGATAACGAAAAGGTCATTAAGTGTATTTAATAAGAGTTAACTGTCCATAAAACTGAACATCTCAAAAAATTTTCTGAGAAAACTGAATCGGGTTGAATAGGTTAATAGATAATAAACTTTTCTGTAAGAAAATTGATTTAAAATATTACTTTTGATTGTAGGTACGTGAACAAATGCAAGCATCAATTCCAGTTCAAAATAATACAAATCATTATGGAACAATTAATAATAATAACAGTAATAATTATCGTGAACAAATGCTTAACAATCTCTTACGAGTTGAATTACGAGAAGTAACTCATAATTATTTAACTCGAACACGTCGATCATTTCCAATTCATTATGTATTTAATATGTCTGATATTGATTTATCGACACCACCACAATGATATGAACAAAAAAAAAACTCTTGTTTAATTATTAGTTTTTTGACACTTTATTACTTCTTTCGATTTTGTTATGTATTTTTGTCTGTATCTTCATGTTATAACTAATAAAATAGAAACGAATTGAACGCAACTCTATACTAAAGTTCATGTATAGTTAGATAGATCGTATCGATTATATTCTTGAAATTGTAGATATTTTATTGTTAACCGGAAATAATATTTTCAGATATGATGACCACTATATCTTTAAGGAACGAAGAAAATCATATTAAAGAAGTATTTGAAATGAATTCCAACAATCAGAAATTAAATATTCATAATTAAAAAAAAAATTTCATAATTGAGAAAAGTTTATATGGAAAAACATAGGAAACGTTTTCCAATAATTTCAATATTTGTATACGATTTCCATTTCATCATTACATCTTCTGTTAGAATAAAATCAAAATGAATGTTTTATAATACTTAGTATGAGACATCATGCCATAAATGACTTACTAAAAAAGAATTCCATTTATATACAAAATCTCTGATATCATTTGTTATTACGGTTTACTAGGATCTTCGGGTCGACTTCAAGGTGTTCTTCTTTCCTCCTTCACTCTCACTCAGATGTTGCGCTCTCGGAGCCCATATATGTGTGTTTCCTCCCTCACCCTCAGCGAAGAGATTAGTGTGTGAATATTGACGCCCTCACCCTCAAAATTTGATTAAAATTTGTATTTTCAGATTTTATTAAACTTAATTGGTTATTATGACATCACCTTATAATACACGTTCAACACGAACAACTACTGCTTCATCAGATACAGTTCTTCCAAAAACAAGTTCTACAACAGCAACAACAATACCAACAAATGCTGTAGAACGTCGACGTTATTATATTGTGCTTAAAAATAGTCCTCGAATGATACGTTCAGCACAACGTATGTTAGAAAATGTAACAATTAATATTCCAGTAACGATAATATTATGTTGAAAATAATGAAACTATTATTTTTCTTTATATATATCCCATGTGTTCAACTGCGGTCAAACTGCGGCGCAGTTGCGCCGCAACTGCGATCGCACTGTGACCCGTAATTGCGAAAAACTGCGGCGCAGTTGCGCGCAACTGCGTCGCAGTTTTAGCATTTTTCGCAGTTACGCGCAACTGCGTCGCAGTTGCGGCGCAGTTGCGACGCAGTTTTGCGTAACTGCGATCGCACTGCGATCCGTAATTGCGAAAAACTGCGGCACAGTTACGCGCAACTGCGCCGCAGTTTTAGCATTTTCCGCAGTTATGCCGCAATTGCGATAAAAAAACCGCATTTGTAACAGAAGACGCCCAGACAATATCAGCATTTTCAAAATAATTAAAAATTTAATAAAAATTAATAAAATTAATAAAAATTAATAAAATTAATAAAAATTAATAAAATTTAATAAAATCAATAACAATTAATAAAAATTAATAAAATTAATAAAAATTAATAAAAATTAATAAAAATTAATAAAATTAATAAAAATTAATGAAATTTAATAAAATTTAATAAAATTAATAAAAATTAATGAAAATTAATAAAATTAATAAAATTAACAAAAATTAATAAAATTAGAAATTAATAATCATTAACTAAATTTAATAAATTAATAATCATTAATTAATTTAGAATCATTAAATAATTATTAATTAATCACTTAATACACCATTGCATTGATTTCTTTTTTAGAAAAAAAATGATGTATCTTTCTCATTGTAAAAAGTTAAAATGAGATAGAATGCTTGTGACAGTTCCTTTTATACCCCCCATGCGTCAATCGAAACTACGACGACTGCGTCGCAGATGCGAACGCAACTACGCCGCAGTTAAGCGCACTGCGGACACTGTGTCGCAGTTGCGCACAACTGCGGAGACTGCGTCGCAGTTACGCGCAACTGCGCCGCAGAATCGCGACTGCGCGCAACTGCGACGCAGTTGTCAAAAAAGTGGTGACATGGGATGTATATATTAGAGTGAACAAGAACATGAAAAACAAAAAGATCAAGTGGAAGAACAAGTGCAATGTCAAACACGATCAAAACGTCGAGAATTAAATGCATCAATTGAACAACAAGTACCTATGTCAGCTGCACAATCTACCACAACAACTATGCATTCATCAAATATGCGCGCATATGAAAAAGAAATTGAAGCCGATTTTCAAGCTAAAATGCAACCAATTCTACAATTATATTTACAAAAAACACGACGTTCAAATCCAATTAATTCGATTTTTGATATGTCAAATTATCTTGATGTTTAATTTTGATGAACTCTTTTGTTGTTGTCGTTATGTGTTATATAGTTCGTTTTCATGTTACTTTTTTCTCTTCTGTTTTGTTATATATGTTTCTGTTTTTTTACAAGATTTATGAAAGACTAAAATGAAACATTCTCTAAAAAAATATTTTCTTACTATTGATGGCTTCGTCAAATGCACCACAAATGTTGATAGCTCCATCAGCAACAACTACAACACCTGAATATTTTTTTATTAGTATTACAAATTATCCAAATGTATTACAAAATACACGAGCATATCAACAACCATCATATCAGGTATTATGAATCGTATTTTTTTATGTCGAATATTCATTGCAGTCAATAGAAAATTATTCTTTGGCAATAATACAAATTATAGACTAATGATAACTCTTAATAAAATTCTTTCTATACCTTTTTAGCATCGAGGACAACATAATCAAGGTGGAATGCTTATACCAGGTGTAACTGTACATTTTGGAATAGCTCATTCTAATGAACATGAAAGATTATTATATACTACATTAAGATTTGAATTACAAGAAGCAATTCGAGGATATTTTCATTGCACTCGACAATTTTATCCAATTTGTTTAGTTTTTGATATGACGGGTATAGAACAACAACAATAATGTGTCGCAGAACTCTTATTTAATATTCAGTTCATTTCATTTTCCTTTTTCTTTATTTGTGTGGTTGTCTATATATGAATATATGAAAACTTATAAAATAAAACATAACAATAAACAATACTCTACTATTATAGAATAACATAAGGATAAAACTCCCGATAAATTCTACCATTTTTCTGTTTTTTTTTCTTTAGATTATCACTTTACTTTTCATTCTTTTATTTGTTTATTATTCGATGGAGTTCGATTCAATTGATTTGGATGAAATTATAATGAATCTGTTCAGTGAACAAGAAACAAATGAACATGATAGTAATCATTCAGCGACAACGGAACATAGTCGAACATTGAATTCTAATGAGAGACAACTGGAAAATATAACAACCAATAATTGTGATCGTCAATATTGTCTGATCGTATTCAACAATCCTTCTTGGTCACAAATACTTAGAAAAAGGTCTCAACAGGTACAAAAATATGTTCATTTATCTAAAAACTAAATAGATATCTAAATGATCAGTTTCTTTGCTTTATAGACTAAACAAAGGCAGCTGTTAGCGATGACTCAAGTCATCACTCTCTTTTGTGCACGTGTTATTAAACCTATGACTTAAGATCACATTTTTCTTCTTTCCTTTTTCTTTTCATCATTCATGATATATGATACATGACGCGTTGTGCCAAAAATGTGATATATCATCACATTTTTTCCTTCTTTTTTCTCATATATATACACCATTCTTTTTTCTTGTCTGGAGGATGAGAATTCATTTTGTCGTTTTAAATGGACTTTTCTTCGAGAATAAAGTCTACAATATAAACACACACTCTCACTCTCGTCCTCTCCCCAAGCCCTACAGACAGGCTAACAGCAGCAACAAATGGCGTGTACAACAGATAATGCAGCATTAAAAACTAACAACAGCAATAAACAAGATTCATCTTTAGATGATCAATTTGTCGCTCAATTACGACAACTACTTCGTCATTATATGCAACATACAAAACGTCCATTTCCACTTAAATATTTTCTTGATCGTACTGATCATTGAAAATGTGACTCTTTTCAGAAAATACTTCAAGTTTTCTGTATTGTTGAATAATAATAAAAAAAAAAAGAAAAATGTATAAATAAAGATCTATTATAAAACTTATATTCAAAGTGTATAAATTTTAAATGATATCTAATAAAATCCTAAAGACTATAGAATTTCATCGATGTCGAAAATGTTTCGTATAGTTTTAAACATTCATTTTTCTCATTTCAGATAAAATAATAGTTAATTAATTTCGACAGTGCCAAAAGAATTCAAATTAAAAAAAAAAGCTGAATGTCGGTACACATTGAACGTATATAAAACTATCATAACGAGAATATTTTCATTATTTTAGTGGTGTGATATGGAACAATTCAATGATATATTTGACATACTGGATGATGAAACGGATACACTCGAATATACAAAAGAAGATTTAAATCAATATTTTGCACATAGTCATTTAAAATCAATTATGAACGAAGGAGATATTACTATCGATGAAAATGATTACAATTATAATAATACGATTGAAGTAAAAGATATTCATTTGTTGATTAAAGAATTTCAACTATTCTTCTCTACTCTTTCTTTAGTTAATGGAAAGCAATGAAGAAGAAACAGAAAGGGACGAAGAAGAAATTCTATCACAAAAATTAAGTCAATTATCAACGAAAAGTGATCAGGACGATAATGCACAACAATTATATATGATAAATAATAAACGACGATCAAGTACAGTGTCAAGTCCTAGTGTTATTCCAAAGAGAATCAAAATGACAAATGATTATGACGATGATGATAGTGGTATGGAAGAAGAAGAAACAGAAAATAAAATACCATTATATTTATTAGAAAAAAATAAGTCATTTGATCATATGATCCAAAAAGTAATGAATTCGGCTAATTCTATTAGTATGAAAGATTTACGAGAAATTGCAATATTAATTCATCATATTTCTATTCTTCATATTGAACAACAAACTAAAATGATTTACTTACAATCAGGTACAGGCACATTAAGAGAGTTACTTGAACCTGAATTATTACATATTGATCGACGAGTTTGGCCAATACAAGTCAAATCAAAAGTATTTAAAAAACAGACAACAATGGAAACAAATCAAGAAAATGAATATGAAGATTATGAAAATTTTGTTCGTCAACGTTTACAACGAATGCATAATAAAATAGAAGAATATCAACGGCAACTGGATGAAAGGAAATTTTATTTAATTGGTTTTACATCTTCGATGGAAGATACTATTAAAAATCATGTATATCTACATGGTATTCAATCTTTTCAAATGAAATCTGATTTGAAAATAGCATTAGTTAAACACGATTATGATGCTGAAATACTTGAACGACAATATTTACAAGAAAACCCAAATGAATATCAAGTATGAAAATGAGTTTTATAGATACTATATTATTGTATTAATTCTTATTTAGATTAAAATTGCTAAACGTTTATATGAAGTCAAAAATGAAGCTGAACAATTTAGAAGACAATTAATAAAATTAAAACAATGAGTCTTCTATAATAAACCACCTCTATCATATAGCTCTATACAAACTTCGATGTCAGTATCAGTCGATAATAATGATTCTATTGGGAGTACTAATGTCATAAATAGTATTTCTGAACAACAATTACTATCTGAAAATGAAACAATAATTCAACAAAAGAAACTTGATATGATGGCTAAACATGTAGCTACAGCTGAAATAAAATATCATCAATGTCATACAATATTTTATCAAGAATTATGTCAAATGTGGCAAAATCATCGTAATCACATTCAGAATCAAGAAATGTCAACAAGATTAATTGATTTAATTGAACAACGTTTCAAAAATATTACTGATCGTTGGAGAGATATACATAATTTTCAAGTCAAACATGATTTACAATGTTCACATAATAATGATAGTTTGGATAATATAAATAAAAGTCAAAAAGAACAGATCATCAAAACAATTGGATTTCGGCCACATCTTATTCTTAATACATCACATTCATTGAATAATAAACAAATAGAATTATTAAATCGAGGACCAACTTATGTTCCTCCCTTTCAAATACATATTTCATCTTCATGTCAATCGATGGATGATATTTTGAAAAAATTCTATGCACCATTAAAACATCAAATGGCTGGTCTATTTTCAAAATATGAGATGGATATTGATATACAAATGGAACTTCAAAATATAATTTTTCAACAATTTAAAAATCATTTTACATTATCAATACCATCTCATCTTCAACAACGTGCTATCCATGAAATGAGATTAGTTCAAACAATACGAACTTATTTAAAAGAAAATAATCTTATTTTACGAAGAACTGCTGATAATATGAATATATTTTATTTGGGAAATAGACAAGATCTTGAAATACTATCAAATGATTATTTAATAAATATGGATGCTTATGAAATTCTATTCACAATCAATAATGAAGACAGTAATGAACAGCAACAATTAAAAACGAAATTAAATCAAATCATTCAAACAATAAATAGGGGATTAAAAATTTTAAAAACAGTCAAAGCATTGAAAGAGGAAATCGTCGATAAGTTACTTCTTGATGCAACAAAAGTTCAATTACCATATATATATTTTTTACCAGATGTTTCAAAAGTACACACTTTGACTTTGTTTCCTTTGTTTTTCTTTATTTACGATTTATTTGTTTAGAAAAATACTATATCATTAGTACCATTTATTACATCACAAAAAAGTGCAACATCAAAAGTGGCTAAATATCTCAATCGTTTACTTCGACCATTTGCTGATGAATATATGATATCAACTACATTTTATGATGAAATGGATTTTATACAAAAATTAAATTCTTATGCCAATGAAGAACGTCGTCTTACTTCGACCACAATATTTTGTACAATTAAAATTACGAATTTTTATACATTGGATACACATCGAAATATGATTAATGCAACTATTTCTTTCTTACGAGAGAATTTAGCATCAAATAAACTTCAACAAATACCAATTATAACGATTCAAAATCTTCTAGAATTAGTTCTTTTCAATAATATTTTTCTTTATAAAAATAAAATTTATAAATTTATTAAAGGTGGTCCAAACTCAATGGCATTAATTGAAACATTAACAAATATTTATTTATTTTTATGGCAAAAAAAGATATTAAAACATGAAAAATTCAAAAATGAATTATTTGGAAGGTAAAAAAATCTTTTTTTCTTTCTTTTTAGAAAACTGATACTCTTGGACTTTTTACAGTTGAATATTTCCAAAATGCTATACTCTTCTACATGACTTTACACGACACACGTTCTAAAAGGATTAATTAATTTTCATTTTGTTTTTATAGATATAAAGATCACATATTTTTTACATGGAATGGTTCCAAAGATGAACTTCAGAGTTTTGTACAAACTATTGTAAACGAATTTTCGAATGTTCATTGTCAAACATATATTGGATCACAGATAGACTTTTTAAATGCCTATATTGAAAATCGTCATGGTCAATTATATAGTCGAGTTTATCATGATCCATCTATTCAACGATATACTTTACCATATGTCATTGGTCATTCAAAATTACAACATGGTGATTGGCTACGATCAGCTCTTATTCGTGCTGTTTCTTATTGTTCGTCAGTTTATGATTTTCAACAAGAAAGAATTTATCTTGAATTAACTTATCTTGTCAATGGTTATTCACTCTTATTTCTTGAATGTCATATAGAACATTTCTTCAATTATTTTCCTAGTGAATCAATGCGATATTCATTAGATGAAAAAATGTATGATAAATTTCGTCAACATTGGTTCAATTTTGTTAATAAACAACGTCAAAATACTGATAAACTTTAAAAAGCTGATGATAATGGTACTCTAATTCATTTAAATTATTTGTATGAATATGGTCCAAAATGTAAATTTAATAAAGAATTTCATCGATTTTGGCTTGAATCCTGTAAAAGTCAACCTGATTTATTCAAAGAAAATATCATAATCATGTTAACTACTAAACATCAACATTCCTTAAACGCTTTATTAACTAAATACAAATTATCTGATTGGATTAAATCATAAACATGTGAGTGCTAGAGGGTGAGGTACCACGCACTCTATTATATTAGATTTCATACTTTATTTTGTTTTCTATAGATCTTTTTGCACTGTTCTATTTTTTCATCACATCACAATTTTTATTTTGTTTATTGACACTATATCATGCTGCTTTTCAAATACATCTGAACAACTATTTTTCTTCTTTTTTTCTATTTGTATCGTATATAAATAAATTAGGTTTATCATTTATATTGACATGTTTCTTTCATTTTTGTATTTTCTACGATATATATATATTACAAGTAAATTTCATCTATTTCACTGTTCTTATTATCTTATTCTAGATAAATTGTAAGCAGTTACTTCATTATCGTACTATCTATCTATCACATTGAATTCAAATCACGTTAAACTAAAGTAAATTATTTACTAACTCTGAAGTTTTTATTATTCTTTGTCTATATAGGGTTCAAAATGGAAAATTATAATCGTAATGAATTCACTCGAAATGAACGACAACGACAATTAAATAATAAATTCAGTCTTTTACCAACATTTACTCCATTAAATATTTATGAAATTTATCATATTAATCGAGTAACCTCTTCAATGATATTACCTAATTTAATTCAATTAGCAAGGCAAACAACAAAATTTACTATTGATACAGAACATGATTATTATACACATGAACCGGCACTTATTCAACCAAAATCCATTGTGTTATTAGTTGAAACATGTCATTTACCCAATGCATCATCAGTATTATTTTGGTTAATAAAATCACTTTTCAAAGTCATTTTACAACCATCAAATAAAATTTATACATGAGGTAATGGAATTTATGAATTAAGAGATTTTATTCAATATGGTCTACTTTCATCACATTTACTTGCTCAAATAAATAATATTAATATACAACATCGTTTTAAAAATTGGTATAATAAAATATTTGTTCATACTTGTGGTCTTCGATCATTCGATCATGATCATATATCATGTACATGTTTACATCGACCAATAAAAAATAAAAATGATTTATGGTCACTTCAAAAAGCAATTGCCTATACATTTAAACAATTTCTTGATAAAAATTATACCAAAACTAATTGGAGACTTTGTCTTGACATTACATATCTACAACAATATACAATATTAAATCAAAGACAAAAGAAAAATCTTCAACATCGTATTCTTTATGCCGTAAATGATTGCTTAGCTGTAACTAAATTATTAATGATGTTAGAATCGAACTGGACAAAAGAACAACTTGAGAAATACAATGAAAATAATCAATTGTAATAGTAAGTATTACAAGTAACGCTCGTCCGAAGACTCGCTCAGCTCTTTCTCGTAGAAATCATGTTTTTAAACTACCGTCATGCTATTCATTTATAAAAGTCAAAAAACCGAAGTCAGATTCAAGTTCCTTCACCGCAACTGTCCTTCACCAAACTTCATCAAATCAAATGCTTTTTATTTTGAAATTTGTCATTTCTTTCAAAAAATTGAGGTTCAAAAAATTTTAATGCAACTGACTTCAAATTCGAATTTCTCGTCCTCTATTACCGTTCGGTCAACCCTTATCAAAAAGTTTCTTTTTGCGAAAAAATGGTCCTTTATGTACAAAAATTGATCCGAAAAAAATTTTAAAAAACTAACATCAGATTCGACTTGCGCGTTCCCGATTACCCTTCGGTTCAGTTTTATAGAAAATATCAAGAAAATGTTTCTTTGACTTGGTGCGGACATACAAGCAAGCAATCAAGCAAGCAGACAATTTCTGTTTGCAAGACTGTTCTCTACGAGAAAGAGAATAATAATCAGCAATGGTGTTCATCACCCACCACGATGAAATCATCATTTCGTGAAAAAACATCTATTTTCGATGGAAAATACCAAACCTCACCAATTCCTAACATCAATTGATCAATGCTGATACCATAACAATCAGCAATGGTGTTCTTCACACGCCACGATGAAATCATCATTTCATGAAAAAACACCTATTTTCGATGGAAAATACCAAACCTCGCCAATTCCTAACATCCATTGATCAATGCTGATACGATAACAATCAGCAATGGTGTTCTTCACACGCCACGATGAAATCATCATTTCATGAAAAAACACCTATTTTCGATGAAAAATAACAAACCTCACCAATTCCTAACATCAATTGATCAATGTCGATACCATAACAATCAGCAATAGTGTTCTTCACACGCCACGATGAAATCATCATATCGCGAAAAAACACCTATTTTCGATGGAAAATACCAAACCTCACCAATTCCTAACATCAATTGATCAATGCTGATACCATAACAATCGGCAATGGTGTTCATCACCCACCACGATGAAATCATCGTTTCGTGAAAAAACACCTGTTTTCGATGGAAAATACCAAACCTCACCAATTCCTAACATCAATTGATCAATGCTGATACCACATGATCACCGAACAGACTTCAGATTCGATGTCCCCGCATCGAAAGACTTCTGGAAATGTCTTTTCCGAAAAATCGATTTTCGATGTTTTTTTGACCCTGCGGACACACAAGCAAGCAAGCAAGCAAGCAAACAAACAATTTATGTTCCTAAGACTCTTCTCTACGAGAAAGAGAATTAAGTACCCACAAGCATTATCTTACCAATAGAATAAATTATTTTTTCTTTTCTTTTATTTAGTTCACTTATGCATTAATCTAAAAAATCATACTAACATTTACCTTCAATTTTATTGTTGTGACTCTTCATTATATGTTTTTTGTTATCTAATGAACTGTGTTTTTGAAAATAAACAGGACATTTAAATCCATACACTGTTTCATTTCTATCTAGTTCACTACAATCTTTTCTCGTAAACTTTCTCAGGATCTGTTGCCTATGTTTGTTTCTTCTAGAAATTATAATTTTCTAATATTCATTTGTCGAAAAGATATGTCGGATCAACTTGAAGAACAACAACACAAAATTTCTAGTAATACTATAAATCTTTTTGTGACTTACAGTTTCTTATTCTTTGTAGAAAATTATGATTTATCTGCTAATAATAATTATCTATCAGATCAATCAAATATACAAGTAAAGAAAAAGAAAATGTATGAAATAAAATAATTTTCTTTTGCCTATTGTAATAGTCACATGCATTGTACAATCAGACTATGATCACATCATCAATAATAAATGAAAAAGAACCTTTGGATGATTATGAACTACTTCAAGCAACAAAGGTGACGGTTCAATTATATGACTGTATGAAATGTTATATAAGAATTCCACGATGTAAAGTAAAAATTAAACAAAACCAATGAAAGCTTCAAATCTTATTTATGTGTCTGTTTTTTTCGAATCACTTCATTTTGGATTGATGACCAAGATCATGATTCAAATACAAATATGGAAGAACTAGTCGTTCAGAAAATACAAGAATTACGTGAAGAACAAGAAAAAGCATCAGAAAATTCACAAAAACAAACATTATCGAATGATCAGGATGAAGAAAATAAAAAAGACTATTATATATTAGCATTAGATTTTGACGATTACAACATGATGGAAAATTATATCTATATTGATTTACCATGGCCTGAAAACCCTCAATGGCCAGAATAATATCATAGCATATGACACATTTTCAGACAATTTTTTCTTTACGTTTCTTATATATTTCCTCATAGTCCATTGAATACTTTCACTTTCTACGATTCTTGTATAAACAATAAAATAATTTCATCTACTTTTGTCTATACATTTATTCTAAATACATATATTGTTCTCATATCTTCATTTTCTATCTTTATTTATACACTCATTAATATTGTTTTTAGATAAAGTAATAGACTATTTCAAAAAGTTAATATTACTTTACATATTATTTTTGAATACATTCTTCATATTGGTAAAATGGCTGATTTACACAATTTATCTACAACAGGAATTGTTAAAGAATTAAGTAAGACATATGACTAAAAAAATATCTAGTACCATAGGATACATTAGTAGCTATATTTAAATCTTCTTCTAGATACAAATTTAGAACAAAATACAAAATCTACTCAAGCAACAGCATCGACTGTTCATCTAAACTCATCAACTCCATTATCTACATTGTTCGGATGTCATTCAATGATACCATTATCACCTTCAACCAAAGGAAGAACAACAGCAGGAATTATTCCATCATTAGTACTTCAAAGTGTTGACATGGTCATACATGAACGAATGGATAAAATTGATAATTGATACTCTTCAGCATATGATGTATATGATCGATTCTATTTTGAACTGATATTTTGTATTTTAATAAAGTTCTTACATAGCTTTTCTTCGCTTGATTCATTTTGTTTTCACTTTTATGAAACACTATTTTCATGATTAAAAAATATATCTATTGAAACTTATTCTCTCACTTTTTTCCTAGATTAAAATTTACTCATTTTTCTTTTTCGACTACATTATTCTTGAATGGCTCATAATAATGGTCACAATTTATATTCTGATCATGGGTTATCACAAGATGCTCAAGGTCGATGATGGGAAATACTGTCTCCAACACAAGTTCTTACTGGCGAAATACAAAAACCTAATGTTAAGAAAAAATCACAATG
>JAJEKB010021308.1:2174511-2190401 GCA_022393335.1 Macrotrachela quadricornifera
AAATAAGCAAACCATTAAAAATCAGATAAAAGACTCAAATAAGCGAAAGAGAGATTTATCACAACAAAATTTATTAAATAAGTCAATTAAATCAATGAGTCAATTATCTATATCTCAAAACAGAGGAGCTAAGAAGGCGAAGAATCTAACAAATGAAATAATATTATCTAATACAAATACTCCTAGTCAACCGAATCCTGATGATTTGGTTTTATACAGACCATCAAAATATTTAAAAATGCCAAGAAAATTACTTTTACATACATTACGTATTCAATTAAATTCTACATTAAAAAATAAAAACGAACAAAGGTTTATATTATCACGACTGCAAATAGTTGATCAACACTTTTGTCTTAATCAACTTGTTTATTTGTATCAAACTTATTTTGATCAAGGTTACAAATTTCAAATTTGGCCTGTAAGTATGAAGACAAAAATGATCTTTAACTATATATACTTAAAGGTTGTATTGTTTTCAAGGATTATATTATAAAAATTATACAATCAAATGACCATAGTATAATTGAGAAAAATTTAGAAGATTATTTAATATTGTTACGAAAGAAAGTCAATCAATATACAGAACAATTAAATACACAATCATCTTATTGTCCATGCACACTACCTGCATTAGAAATAATTGATAAGAGATTGAAAGAATTTGTTCATTTACATCATATTGATTTATTAAGAAGAGTTCAGTATGAAGCAAACAAAATTAAAGATATTATACATGAAAAAGAAGTATATAAACAATTATCTTATTATTATATGACTACTGAGCAGGTAAAAACAAAAAATGCCATTTTAGTGTATGCTCTATCCTTTTTGATTTTCTAGTTTGAAACAATCAATTATTTAACTACTATTCGGAAGAAACAAATGGAAGTCCTCGAAGATTTAGTCATGTTCTCACAACGTATTCTATGTCATAAATTACCCAAATCATTCGATTCTATTCAGGTTGATCATATTCAAGAACAATCGAAAAATAAACGTCACAAAATAATACAAGAATTTAAACGTCAAATGCTTAATAAAAAATTAGAAGAATACGAAATAAAAATTCAATATTATGAACAATTATATCAACAAGATTTAACTTCATTACAATCACAAATTTTAAATCCAACTTCTTCTTCTCAAAAGAGACAAACAAATATATTAATGTATTGTCTAACATTATATTTAAATAATTATACAAATAGATTTATACGTCAAATTCGTTATAAAGAATCTTGTCTTCATGTCAAATTAATGCGTCAGTATTGTTATGATTCATTATCAAAAAAGAAAATAATTAATGTTTATCCACAAATTATTGTTGATCTACCAAAAGTTTCATTAAATCGTATTCAGTTGGATTTTCTTTCTCATAATGGTAAGTCAGAAGAAAAAATAAAATTTCTCTAATACTTTTTTACATTAAGGTTCAAACTATATCATACCAAATCAAAGCTATTTGAAGTCTAATAAATATAAAGAAAAGCAAATAGAAAAAGAATATAATAGCGTTCTAGATGTTATTATACCTTATCTTGTACGTGTTTATTATATGTCAAATACATCAACAATTATCAAACAATTTTCTGAACAATTTGCAACATATTTATATGAAAAATATATGGCTCCATTATCTTATCTGCAGATATATCGTGCTCGAAAAGAATTGAAATTAATGAATTCAATTCGACGTCGTTTAAAAAAGGAAAACTATATTCTTCGTGTTACAGATAAAAATGGTATTTTTCATATTGGTCATATCACAGATTATGAAAAAAAAGCTGAAGCTTATCGACAAAAAACACAAGCTTATATTGAATTAGAAAATGATCCATTATGGACAGTTTTTGATAAAGTTGTTCACTTACTTAATACTCTTCGGTCAAAGAAACAAATTTGCGCATGGCAACTTAATAAAATGATGCCCAAACGAGGCAAAATTGCATTAGCTTATCTATATTTTATTCCAAAACCACATAAGGTAATTTATGAATAATATCTGTTCTATTTCTACCTTCACATTTTCTTTTCTTCTGAAATAGGAAGGAACACCATTAAGACCAATTGTCTCATCAATGAAGACACCAACAACTGGTATTTCAAAATTATTAGATGAACTACTTCGTCCATTATTTGATAAACATGTTCGTTCAACAACTATCATTGATGGTGTTGATTTGATTCGTCGTCTTCAAACATATGTTGCAAATGGTTATTTTCAATCAACTACTTATTTATGTACATTTGATATTACAGATTTATATACAATGTTACCACAAGAAGAATCTTTAAATATTCTTACAGAATTTCTTCTCGAACACGGTTATCATAAAGTGAAAGGCATTCCGATTGATGCCATTCGAAAATTAGCTCGTATTGTTTTTACAGAAAATGTTTTTATTTATGAAAAGAAATTCTATCAACAAATTCTTGGTGGTGCAATGGGTTCGGCATTTACTTTAACATTAGCAAATATATTCATGTGGGAATGGGAACAAAAATTTGTTCGACGACAACAAGCATCTAATGAAATTTATGGTCGGTATGTATCATTTATTAATTATATAGTATTTATATTATACAATATTATTCTTAGATATATTGATGATATTTTCTTTACTTCAAATGAAATATTAGATAAAATTAATCAATTATTAGATGAAGTGAATAATTATCATCCAAATATCAAGTTAGTTCGTCAAATTGGCAAAAGTGTATCATTTCTGGATGTGTTTCTTGAAAACAATAATGGTGAATTGGTTACATCAGTCTATCATAAAGAAGCAGCTGAGCCATATGTTGCACCATTTTAATCTGATCATACTCGACATATTTTCCGAAATATTATTGATACTGCACTTCTACGAGCAGTTCGTTATTCATCTAACTTATCAGTATTTAGTGAAGAACGACCTTCAATCAATTTAATGTTACTCTATAATGGGTAATTATTCAGTATTCATTTTAATTCTTACACTACTTCATTTTTATTTATAGCTATCCATCAAGATTCATTTATAGTCGATTTAAAAAATTTTTCAATGACTATATAGTCACATCATCGGTTCTACCAATGATTCATAATGAAAATGGTTATACTACCCTACGTCGTCAATTATTATATGAACCAACTATTTCTGAATATCGAATAGCTTCACGATTAGCAAAAACAATGGCTCCTAATTCCAAAGAAGAAGTGAACGATTTATTAATTAAAGGACAACTTGAAAAAGAATCGAAATCGATTAACAATCTCATTATTCATTATACACATGAGGAACGACTTTCAACATATAAAAAAGATATTCATCAATTATGGAATAAAATATTTCAACAAACACCAGTTATCCATACAAGACTTATTGTCGGAAATCGAAATAGCGAAAATTTAACTCAAGAATTAGTACGTCGACAGCGTCAGACTTGATCGATAATAATCTATAACTTGTATTGTTGTTTATTGTACTTCGTTTCTTATATTGTAAAACATTTTGAAATATTATTTGATTAAATTTTCACATACAGATATTTCATTTCTAAACTATTTCTGAAATATAATATCTTTCTATATTGTAGATTTCACATATTTTTTTATATAAGCTTTTCAAATATTACACAATCTCAAAATTTCAAGGCATTTTCATCAAAAAAGGAAGCATAACTCTTTGACGTATAGAATAATATTTTACTCTCATCTCTAAACAACATAGATCCAACCATTTTATAAATGACTGATCCAAATATTCAACAAAATAACAATCACCATCATTCAAATCAATTAATGAATTCATTCACTCCACCATTAACAGCTCAAATTAATAATCATGAGCAGCAACAAGAAGTACCTATTGATACCAACAATAATAGTGGAGTGGTATCATCACCAGCAACGTCATTTGTCTCTTGGGGATCATCAATTTCAATAGGATCCACAAGTCCAATAGTGAAAGAAGCCGATGAATTATATGATAAAATCGAAGATATGCTATGTGATTATATGCGTGAGCCTCATCGACACTATTTACATTGTCGAGTGCTTAAATGGGCTCTTGAAGAAGATCAATCACGTATATTTACAGCTGTACTCATTATCAATCCACCAGCTAATCAAAACTGAACTACAAAAACATTATATCTATAGGTTAACTTTTGTTTTGTAAAATATGTTCAACATTTTTATGAAAAATAAAACATAACTTCTCAAGCATTTCCTATCATCAAGAAAATATGTATGTGTTTTTACTGTCATCTATTGCAGATAATTTGATTTTTCATATTTTTCAATTCCATTCAACTTTGCACCGACACAAAGGTAAGATCATTTCTGTATATAACGCACATGTTACATACAATCAAAAGCTACAATCAAACAATCTAAAATCGCTCATGCATTACAGATTTTCTTTAACGAAGTTCGATTCGATGACAAATAATCCAACAAATATTAATCAAATAGCAAATAATCAAAAACCATTCATCGAAAACAACATTTGTAAGTATCATAGACCATAAAAAACAACGAATATGACTGTTCAAAAATTTGACAAATAAACTTACGTTTCTTCATAGTTTTTCAAAATAACAAGGACCGTCAACTAAAACAAATTCAAATGACGATAACTAATAATATTCATTTTCACGAATCGCGACAATTATCAACTGAAAAAGGCAACAACAAACACCAAAACGATGAAACATTATCCAAAGGAACGAACAATTCCGAACCACCACATGAGCAAGAAGTTATTCAAAGTTATGAAAGTGACTCGGACGAGGAAAACGAAACCGAAAGCAACAATCCGAACTCCGGACAACCATCGACAGCACCCAACGATATGATTCAACAACCATAATAATAATGAATACAAAATTGACGCTATACAACAAACTTTATAAAATTTTGCATATGTATTCAGCTAACTTCTTGCCTTTCTTTCTTTGCTATACATATTTAAATAAGAAATAAAACCATGAAAAACTACATATGCTATAAAAACAAACTAAGTTTCACAAAAATACATAGAACCCTTACAATCATTATTCTTCATTATGAAACAGATCCTATTGTAACATACGACAAAAATCAATTCTCATGAATCACATAAAAAAACTTGTAAAAACATTAAAAAAAATAAGCCGTCTGATGAGACCCTTTAGTAAGGTCGAAATTGCGATCACGGTGTGCTATAACTACTCACCCTCACCCTCACCCTCTCAAGTAGTTCGCTTAGACTCACTCCCACTATAAGGATATCTACGATCGATAATCTTATTATCGAATTAAGTAGATTATGTAATCTACTTGTGATCTTTTGATCATTTGAATGATTACGAAGTCGAAATTACCTGATGAGATCCTTAAGCAAGATCGAAACGCGTCGTAATTCGCTTAGACTCACACAATAAAATTTCTCTTATTCGTTAAATATACTAATAAATCAATACTCAAACCTTCTTTCATTAACTAAAGATCGAATTCTTAAATAGTTTTCGAAATCCAGATCGTGGTAGTTTAATTATTCATACTCACCCTCAGCTCCAGAAACTTGTCTCTTATGAAAATAGCATAGACCACATTCTAGGCCCCAAAACACAGTTTTGAGCCTCCTGAGGATAAAGGAAGTGCCAAAGATCAGCGAAAAATATGCTGCACAACGCAGAATTCTGAGCTCTATTCGAATCTAAACTTTTCGTCTGGAGAAAAATTACGATGTAAAAATTAATTGGCGATTACGGGCCCAAAAATGGTCTATTTTTATCATCACGTTAGTATTTATTGCAATTGATCCTGAAGGAAGCCGTGACACATCGTCAAATTCGATCTACTAGGGTAACTTTTCAAGCTCTATCCAACGATAGCCTGAAAGGAATCAAAAAGTGTGTGCGTCGGGGTCAAAAGCCCAAAATATTGTCTCAATTTTCGAATTTTCAATAATTTTAGTCATATTCACTAGGCTTGGCAGAGAAGAAATCCATGACACATTGCCAAGTTCCGTCTACTAGGGTAACTTTTCGAGCTCTATTCAATGATGGTCTGAAAGGAACCAAAAAAAGTGTGCGTCAGGGCCCAAAAGCCGGTAAATGAGCAATCACCAGTAATGACGAATGTATTGACAGGGTTATGATCGATCGCAAAGACAAAAAGAATATGTTGGAAGAGCAGCTAATCGATGGAAACTTCTTGAAATTGAAACATTTGAATAGGATTGAAGCGGCCTCAGCGACTTTCGATTATTCTTCGCTCTCTCAAGAAGAGCTGAAGCACAGAACCCTTGGCGTTTTTCAACTGAAGCAAGCCGCCTTGTATGTAAACGAACATATCAATGACAAGAGCGAATACGAAGTTTTCGTCTCAGCAGAGAATAAAGGACTGCTGATGGTCCATATCCAATCGAAACATTCTACTCGAAAGACATATTATGCTATTATTCAATACAACAATAGCACTGCACTTGAGTGGTGTTGTCAATGTCCGAACCGAAACAACACAATTGGTTGCTGTAATCATGTGGCATCCATCCTCTGGTATTTATTATCGGAATTTTAATAAAAGAGCATCAGACAAATCTTTTAGAACTTTTTAACAAAGACACCTACAGACCTGGGGCTTTCATCATTCAACAGAAGTGTCTGGTAACGTTTCTTGACTCCTTTTGTCGAACGATGAAGACTCCAGGTTTCTAATTGTGTTTGTATAAAGATTGTAAGCGTTTCGACCGATGCTCTTTTATTAATATTCTGATAATAGGCCTGGCGCGCCACGATCGTGCTAAATTCAGATCAGTGTCAAATAGATACATGGACGTTTTTAAAGATGCGCCGACTGCTGCGTAGAGTGACAACGAAAAAACTCTGTACGAACTTGCTGACTGATTAGAGGCGGCTCGATATCTAGCTCTGCTCATCATTGTATTCGTATCAATCCGCATTGTCAACAGTTCAGTGGCAAGGCGGAAACATCGGATTTTGGGATTTTTTTGGATTTCACTCCAAACAACTCCACTGTTTCTCACTTGGTTCAAACGTCTTTTTTCGTCATTATAGTGATATTTTCAGTCTATACTCTACGTGCATTCGTTATTGATAAAAATTCTTAATCTTCTCTTCTTCGTTGCTGTCTCATTCGACTATCTTAGTATTTTCCAATCAGTATCCAATAACTTCATCAAACCCATGAAAAGAACCCAAATACTGAAAACACACAAACGGGTAGATAAATCAACCATTCGACCTGTCTTCGTTGTCAGCAATAGTATTTGACAACAGGAATACTTCTATTACTGGTGACGAGAACTACATACAGTATACACTCTATCTAACACCCAATACCACACCGCTTCGCAATTGAAACTCTATCGGATAGTGCAACTATACAGACTCACAAACACTCGGTCGTGTGTATCATATCGAATGTAAGCCAATGGGCAAAACCTAACGCGAACAATGCGATATAATCTGAATCAAGACACATTATCCGATGAAGCCGCTTGTTTTTTTATAAAAACAATATCAGTAATTGTTCCAATATGGCGCTCATGCGCCACTGTACGATCAAGTTGCGTGGTGATCAACGCCTGGCACCTCTGTCAGAGTTAATTCAGAATGTTCAGTGAAAATAAGCAAAAATGCGTTTATATATCGATTTTCAGAACCTGATGAACATGCTTTTTGTTCGTTTTGATAGAATTATCGCATAGAACTAAAAAAATCACCCATTCTGCCCCAGTTTTAAGTTGTAACATGTCCAGTTTCAGAAGAAAATCGAGGAGTAAAAGACCGACACGATCAAAAGTACGAAAATTGCTCATTTTTCCGGCTTTTGGGCCCTGACGCACACTTTTTTTTCGTTCCTTTCAAGTCATCGTTCGATAGAGCCTGAAAATTTGCTCTAGTAGACGGAATTTGGCAATGTATCATGGCTTTCTTCAGCACCAAGTCTAGTGACTATAGCTAAAATTATTGAAAATTCGGAAAATGAGACAATATTTCGGGCTTTTGACCCTGACGCACACACTTTTTTTGGGTCCTTTCAGGCTATCGTTGGATAGAGCTTGAAAAGTTACCCTAGTAGACGGAACTTGGCAATGTGTCATGGATTTCTTCTCTGCCAAGCCTAGTGAATATGACTAAAATTATTGAAAATTCGAAAATTGAGACAATATTTTGGGCTTTTGACCCTGACGCACACACTTTTTGATTCCTTTCAGGCTATCGTTGGATAGAGCTTGAAAAGTTACCCTAGTAGATCGAATTTGACGATGTGTCACGGCTTCCTTCAGGATCAATTGCATTAAATACTAACGTGATGATAAAAATAGACCATTTTTGGGCCCGTAATCGCCAATTAATTTTTACATCGTAATTTTTCTCCAGACGAAAAGTTTAGATTCGAATAAAGCTCAGAATTCTGCGTTGTGCAGCATATTTTTCGCTGATCTTTGGCACTTCCTTTATCCTCAGGAGGCTCAAAACTGTGTTTTGGGGCCTAGAATGTGGTCTATGCTATTTTCACAAGAGAAATGTTTCTGGAGTTCTTATTGTGATATTTAAAATCAGCACCCTTCCTTCCATAAGCCCATATGCTTTTAAATGATTTTAAGATAAAAAAAAGTTTTTCAAGATACCTGGGGAATACCACAGGGACAAAAAGTCGAAAAGTGACATTTCGGGAAATTAACGCCTAAAATATGATCAGCGACAATCCCTGATTAGAACCAGATGTAAATGGATCAGATCTGAGGGGCGACCGCAAAAGGATCTTACTCGCCCTCCTCCTTTCTGAAAACGCCATTCGACGCAGTTTGATGTGCTCTTTCAGATGAGACTACTCTCAATTTATTCTAGAACGCTGATTCGACCAACTTGTCTTATCTACATGAGCACACTTTCTGAAAATGATATGTATTGGCAAACAAATATTATCAGGTGATGAAGTACTTATATTACCATTAAAAGATAGCCCATACTCCATAGTATCTATGGTAAAAACAATCTCTTTTCTAGATCTTATTGTCCTCAAGAAACTCAAATTTTACTGGAAAATATTGCATTGTTAGATGGTCCAAATAAGACCCATCCCCTCATACTTGTATGGTCTATATCTCCCTAACTACCCATCAGTATGAGCTGAAATTTTCAGTTTCTTCTTAACTTTGTTAGACCTACTTACTATAAAAATATCAGCCAAATCGGTGACATTGATTGAGCAACATTATGCTAGAGATGATCGTGGCTTACGTGCAATGTCTCCTAGCGATACATGCAATCTATCCTCACTCACTGTAATCTAAATTCACCATTGAATAGTTTGAAAAATTGTTTTCTTTGGATTTCTTTGGAAATTTTCAACAGAATTTTGAATTTAGATCATTGTAACATTTCCTTTCTATGTCCATTGATTAGTTTACCATCTGATGAGTCTCATTGCTGAGACGAAATCTAGATTATGGTAGCTATTCTCACCGACTTACCCGAATTTCGCCAATAAGACTTTCGCCAACCGGACATTCGCCAATGGTGAAAGTCCACTGTACTTTCGCCAATTGGCGAATGTCCACTATGCGTTCACTACTCTCTAGAAAAAAGAAGGTATCATAATAATCCTTTTAGAGTTCTAGCCTCCCTACCATTTTCAGAACATTTTAAAGTTCTACCTAAACAGTCTAAAACTGAAAAAGGTTTTTGACAAGAACTGTAGAACTACAAAAGGTGCTAGACATTTTGACTAGAACTTAGAAAAACTTCTGAGAATGGTACCGAAGCTAGAACCCTGAAAGAAGTATTATGACACCTTTTTTCAGAGAGCAGTGTAACTTGTAGATTAGAAAAATCTCTATCGACTGTATTGACAACTGAAAACAACAAGGTATATTCTGACACCTCAGTCCTCATATGTATCCTGCATTTATATTCTTCTGTGACAAATCGCGAAAGGCCATCGAACTTTTGCCAACTGGTGAAAATACAGTGGACTTTCATCAATACACCCTCGAGACTTTCGCCGATACATCTGCGAGACTTTGGCCAATTGGCGAATGTCCACTGTACTCTCACCAATACACCTCACGAACTTTCGCCAATTGGCGAGAGTCTACAGTAGTTTCGCCGATGCACCTCCGGACTTTCGCCCTTGGCGAATGTCCAGTTGGTGAAAGTCTTATTGGCGAAATTCGGGAATCCCTCCTCACCAAAACATCCCAGGCTATGTAAGAACACTAAGAGGATCCGTCGAAGATATCTGAAATGCCCACAAAGAGTGCATCACAAAAACTGACACAACAAAAACACTATTCAGGACTAAAACAACCATCACACACAAACTAACATAGACATGTAACTCCACACACATATTACATGCTACACCCATATGGTTCTTCCCATACTAAAACAAAATAAAATGATCAGAAAAAGTACTATGATTCTTAAAAGTAAGAAAGTCAAAACCAACTGATAAGACTCTTAAGCAACGTCGAAACGCGTCTTGATTTGCTTTAATTTATCCTCATCCACACCCCTTAACCTCAAGTTAAATGATTCACGTGTTTGTTTGTCTGAGTGAAATTGTTCGTTATACATTTATCAAATCATATATATTAGTTGTGTTGTGTGTAATCAATTAAAATGGATAATGTATATAATATTTCTGATAATGAAGAGGAAGGAAAAAAAACTTATTATTACTTCTTTATTAACGGATATGATTATGAAAGTTTTGTTGATGCATCAACAGCATCTCGAAAAACTAAATAGAGAACGTGTATGTCGATATTGGGAACGAAAGTAACAAAGAACTCAAAACGAATACATACATCAACTGTGAGAAGAAAAACGACAAAATCGAGCAATGCGTCGATCAGAAATGGCAAGAAAGAAGAGGTGTCGTAAAGATATGAACAGATCAATCTAGCTTCTTAAATTTAATAAAGATATCTTTTTCGGTTAAATCGATCATCAGAAAAATAAAATGGCTTGTATTTAATTGCTCAGTATTTTATACCAAATGCTCAGTATTTTTTGCTCGGTAAACACTTGTTTTTGTGCTCAGTAAAAAATTTGTTTTTTCTCAGTAAATAGTTTTAAAAGCTCAGTAATTCATTTAAAAAGATTTGGTAATTTAAGGGTATGGATATGTGTGTTGACCTTCCAGTACAGTGTAACAGTCGCAAAAATTACCTAAAATCACGCTTCCAGCTCTAATTTCGGCTACTAAAAATGAGAAAAAAAACGGTCCCGGCTCAATTTCCAATAAATCATGCGAAACTAAAACCATTAATCATCAGACGGATATGAAAATTTTAAAATGTATTTGAACAAATTTTCATTATTGAATTGTTAATATTAAAGTCGCTACATATTTCAGTATCAAACAAACAATATTTCACAGCTATACCAAAATCTTTAATTTCAGGAATGAAAAAATGTAAATTTTTTGCTTTAGATTTAAAAATTTTTGTCTAGATCCGATAATTTAAGCCCCCTCCCCCCCTCAAAAATCGATCTCGGCCCAGAAACGTTCAAATGGGCTGAAATTTGAAGAGTATGTTGGGGCGGTAACGATGAGACTGTGGTAAAATTTTCAGCTCGATACCGTGACATCGGACTGAGATATGAACAAAATACGGGTTAAAAGTAGGTCATCTCATCTCCAAGATATCTCAATGAGCCTTCATTGTATGTACGATTTCTTTTTTTTTGTTTGAAAGCTTGTCACTAGGGCTAGCCTACCTGGAAGCCCTTTTTTGTAAAATTCATCCTTGTAATCGAAGGAAACGAATAAAAAGTTCGTTCACCCGAAAAGTCCCTAAAACAATCATACCTTTTTCGGAGAGATGTGCTCTTATAGGATAATGAAAGATTCATTTTGAAAAAAGGGCTTCCAGGTAGGCTAGCCCCAGTGACAAGCTTTCCAACAAAAAAAATATATTTGGCTTCATATTGTACTGTGTAAGAATAGCGTTGGAGATACTTCGTCGAACTCACGTTCTGAGAAAAAATGAAAAAGATTTTTCGTTTTTTAAAAAAAAGCCTGTTTTTTTAGTAGTACATCGCGAAAATCATCAAAAATCTTAGTAGAAACGAGGCGCCAAAAGGAAATTCATACTGTTTCTGAAAGTTCTGAAGACGGGCTATCTTCCCATGCATTTGTTCTCAATTTCGGAATTTCTAACGAAAATTGACTTTTTTTAGGGAGGCCTTAACCGTTCGCGTTTCTTTAACGATTCCTAACAGGTTTTCCAGAATTCCAGTCTTCAGTTCTTTCTCAGTTTACCCTTTTTGGGACCACCGAACTATACCTTTTTGACAGTAGCATGCACACTCTGCATTCAAGCCCAGAGCAATAGTCAAACACCGTACTTTACCTTTCATTCCGAATCCGCAAAGTACTAATTTACTAAGCAGATAATAGTTACTGAACATTAAATTTTATACGGAGAGTTTGATATATTTACTGAGAATTTCGTACATAATACTGAAAAAAAATTATAGTGAGCAATTTACACAAAAATACTGAGAATTTGCAATAAAACACTGAGCATTTAATTTGTTCCCAAATAAAATAACCCTAAATCAAGAGAAAAAGAAAATAAATAATGAGCGAATAGCAACAAACAGACAAAGAATAGAGCGACAGTAAAAACAATTAGAGATAAAATTTCTGTTCAAAATTCGAATATAAATAGGAGATATCATTGTTCTGACGATCGATTGTTCCGAACTTAACTATCGTTTATTAGATATTATACGCCTGACGTATTTGATATATAAAAATAATTCCGCCGAAGAAGATATATGAGTTCTACATTTTAGCTCCGAAGGGACTGCGCTGATAAGCTTTTTTCATAAATAAAAACCATGCATTTCTAAAAACTGTTTCTGAGTCACACAATTGTAGCTTGTCGATATCATCTGATATTTCAGTTCTTATTACAACATTATTTTCAATCTCTTTTTAAATAACCTTGAAAACTTCTGCATCTTGACAAGAATCCTTAAAAGTCGAGTATCATTCCTTTTTTTAGAGAGTGAGTCTAGACAGAAAATATCTTTCATGTTTTCTTCATTCAACAACTTGATATTATCAATAAACTTTCTTTCCACGGCTCGTACCGATTCATGTTTTCCTCCGACCAATTTTTACTCAACATTCCTGCTATTCTTCGTTCCCTCTCAACACATATTTTTCATTCATCCGTACTTTCAAGGCACTTTACCACACAATTTCTTATGTTCTACCTTTCGCAACTATACATATCATACGTCCTTAATTCAGTTTTTTCTTTTCTCCAAACATTGCAAAACACCCCAATTGTGCTACTCAAATCTAGGCCGTCATTCGACATACAACACTGATTTCAGAATGAAGCAAAACACCTCAACCGAAACCATCATAATCCCATGCATTTACCTACAATATAAATAGCGACCAATACAACTGAAATATTCACAATTTCAATCACATTCACCTTACCAACTACCTTACAACGCCACAAACACCATGAACGCCAAATCATTTTTGTTCATCTTCATAGCCGCAATTCTTCTCGCACAAATCTCCATCGCAACAAGCACTTTCGTCGATCAAGACGAAAATCACTCACTTGAACAAACAAAATATCAACTACGTGCGTTGCTCAATGCACTGAGCAAAACGGCACACAAACGTAAATACATTCAAACATTACCTTTTCCACTATAACACAAAAAATATATATTAATAAAACAACAGAGCGCAATAATCGAACACCTTCATCCGAAACTTCACTTTTCATGTGACTCTGCTCATTTCATCCACTCTTCGTCACTCTCTTCAAACACCAGAATAATTGAATAGTGTTATGTGTTTCACTCCAACTATTCTGCCTTTCGAGAGAATGACGACGAGTGGATGCAATGATCAAATTCAGATGAAAAATGAATAATTCTATACAATTATTCATTTTTCATCTGACTTTGATCATTTCATCCACTCTTCGTCATTCTCTCCAAACAGCAGAATAATTGAAGGACATCATTTGATGCACGCCAATTAATTTCCTCTTTGCAGAGTATGACGAAGAGTGGATGAAATCATCACAGTCAGATGAAAAATGAATGATTGTATACAATTATTCATTTTTCATCCGACTTTGATCATTTCATCCACTCTTCGTCATTCACTTCAAACACCAGAATAATTGAATAGTGTTATGTGTTTCACTCCAACTATTCTGCTGTTTGGCGAGAATGACGAAGAGTGGATGAAATGATTAAAGTCAGATGAAAAATGAACAAGTGTATACAACTATTCATTTTTCATCTCACTTTGATCATTTCATCCACTCTTCGTCATTCTCTCAAAAACAACCGAATAATTGAATGATATCAGATGATTCACTCCAATTATTCTGTTATTTGGAGAGAATGACGAAGCGTGGATGCAATGATTAAAGTCAAATGAAAAATGAATAATACTATACAATCATTCATTTTCCATCTGACTTTGATCATTTCATCCACTATTCGTCATTCTCTTCAAACAACAGAATAATTGAATAGTGTTATGTGTTTCACTCCAACTATTCTGCTGTTTGGAGAGAATGACGACGAGTGGATGAAATGATCAAATTCAGATGAAAAATGAAAAATTCTATACAATTATTCATTTTTCATCTGACTTTGATCATTTCATCCACTCTTCGTCATTCTCTCCAAACAGCAGAATAATTGACTGATATCATTTGATGCACGCCAATTAATTTCCTCTTTGCAGACTATCACGCAGAGTGGATAAAATCATCAGAGTCAGATGAAAAATGAATGATTGTATAGAATTATTCATTTTTCATCTGACTTTGATCATTTCATCCACTGTTCGTCATTCTCTTCAAACACCAGAATAATTGAATAGTGTTATGTGTTTCAATCCAACTATTCTGTTGTTTGGACCGAATGACGAAGAGTGGATGAAATGATCAGAGTCAGATGAAAAATGAATGATTGTATAGAATTATTCATTTTTCATCTGACTCTGATCATTTCATCCACTCTTCGTCATACTCTGCAAAGAGGAAATTAATTGGCGTGCATCAAATGATATCCTTCAATTATTCTGCTGTTTGGAGAGAATGACGAAGACCGGATGAACTGATCAAAGTCAGATGAAAAACGAATAATTGTATACAATTCTTCATGTTTCATCTGACTTTGTTCATTTCACCAACTCTTCGTCGCTCTCTCCAAACACCAGAATAATTGAATGATATCATTTGATGCACGCCAAATAATTTCTTCTTTGGAGAGAATGACAAAGAGTGGATGAAACGATCAAAGTCAGATGAAAAACGAAAAATTGTATACAATTGTTCATGTTTCATCTGACTTTGATCATTTCATCGACTCATCGTCATTCTCTCCAAACAGCAGAATAATTGAATGATATCATTTGATGCACGCCAAATAATTTCCTCTTTGAAGAGAATGAGGAAGAGTGGATGAAACGATCAAAGTCAGATGAAAAAAGAATAATTCTATACAATTATTCATTTTTCATCTGACTTCGATCATTTCATCCACTCTTCGTCACTCTCTTCAAACAGCAGAATAATTGAATGATATCAAATAATTGACTGCAATTATTCTGTCTTTTGGAGAGAATGACGAAGAGTGGATGAAACGATCAAAGTCAGATGAAACACGAATAATTGTATACAATTGTTCATGTTTCATCTGACTTTGATCATTTCATCGACTCATCGTCATTCTCTCCAAACAGTAGAATAATTGAATGATATCAGGTGATTCACTCCAATTATTTTGTTGTTTGGAGAGAATGACGAAGAGTGGATGAAATGGGCGAAGTCAGATGAAACATGAATAATTCTATACAATCATTCATTTTTCATCTG
>JAJEKB010021308.1:2246828-2279890 GCA_022393335.1 Macrotrachela quadricornifera
AAATACCAAACCTCACCAATTCCTAACATCAATTGATCAATGCTGATTCCACATGATCACCGAACAGACTTCAGATTCGAAGTCCCCGCATCGAATTACCTCTAGAAATGTCTTTTTCGAAAAATCGTTTTTCGATGTTTTTTTGACCCTGCGGACATACAAGCAAGCAAGCAAGCAAGCAAGCAAACAATTTATGTTTCTAAGACTCTTCTCTACGAGAAAGAGAATATCAAAAAACGACTCCTTGCACAACTAGTAAAACGAAATATTCGCACACAAATACGCCTTTCACTCTTTTTCTTCGTTCTCACACGATGGTATGCATCAAATCAACAGATAGCATAAAGATAAAATTATTGCCTCATCATGTAGGGCCTACGTCAAATTCTTTTTATTGTTCTGATAAAAAGAGTATATGCATCTAGGTATTAATGATAGTTTCAGTGAAAAATCGAAAATCATGAAAAAAATGGTGTTTTTCGACTAAAACTTGAAATAGGCATAACTCTTTTGGAAAGCGATAAGTGGATGAACCAACCTGGGGTATTTCATTACTTACTAAGGTCTACAAAAGAAGAGTAGTCTGAGCCTTAAAGCTTTATTATCACGTCAAGAGGTTTCCTCATAGTAGAGAAAATTCATCTCTTTTAAATTATGAAAATAAAAACTTGGTTAAATAGTATTTTGTGATTAAAAGTAGTACTTTCGGCAGTTTATCTGATATCGTACTGTCGATAATGGGAGAATTTGCCGGCAAAATCTTCTGTTTTCAATAAGATGAGTTGTAACTCAACTATATTAGTTAATATATTAACTTATCAAATTGAATTAGTTAGGATGTATAGAGGAACAAAGATAAAGTACAATTGACGAAATTCTAAAAAACCATTGAAACTGTAACTTTTCAAAAATAAAATCAATTAGAAGAGAAATTCTTCAGTTCTATAGAGTTAAGTGTCATTTTTTTTGGATGTTCACTCTTAAGTTGTAATAGAAATTTTATTTACTGAAAAAACTACTACAGAAAATCAAATTGTTTTGTTGCAGAAATAGAAAAAATGTACATGAATTGTTCTTGAAATATAATTAGGAAAATATACAGAATGTAGTTTCAGTTATTTATTATTAAAAGAACTTCTGTAGAAAAATATTCATCATGCAAATCTATCCCATAGAAAAATAAAGTTAAAAAAACAATATTGGATCTTAAATCTTTCTACTAATTTTCTATTCGACTGTTTACTTGTTAAAGTGGGTCTATTAAACTAAAATATATCTCTGAAGTACAAATATATTTTGAGATTTCTTGATAAAGATCAATTTCAGTTGGTCACCATCAATAAAGTTAGTTGTCTCACATCGCTAATGTTTTGATATCAGACATAATTGTTTATGATGATCACTATTTGGAAGTCTAAAAGTAATGATAGTCACTATTATAATTTGTATATTATTTCCTTCATTTCGATTACATAAAGTAAAAAAAAATATCGTGTTAGACTACTTTGATCTGGTTAGAAGTGGGTAGAATACAAGTACACTGCTCGATTTCATGTGTATCTTTTCATTTGCGAACATAAAACTGAAATTTGAAATCTACTTAATTCAATTTAAATATTTTTTTTACTTTCAACTATTTAAATCAAATATGTTTGAAATTTAATATTTTTTCCGTATTTTTTAATTCTTGAAAAATTATTCTTTTTAATTTAAAAAAAATTGTAGTTTTATTTTTACTTTTAACTGATTTTAGTTTATAAAGTTCGCTAAATAGTCATGTCCACTATTTGTTTTTCTTAATGAACTGTAATTTAGAGAAAGTGCCAAACGATAGCTTATCTTTTTTTGTTAATAAACTGTTACTTGTAGAGTGTGCTAAATAATAAAACCATATTCAACTAAAGACGGCTTTAAAATGTGAAGATTGGTGACCGTCTTCTCTCCAGGGATATTCAGCACTTCTACAAAGTGACCCTATAAGACAAACAATCAGTTAGTTCACTTTAGAAGTTGTAGTTCATTAGCAAAAAAAGGATAGTGCAATAAAGCTACAAAATATAGAACTGAAATAAGAAGTGATCAGTTATATCAATTATAATTAGACATGTATTGAATCCTATTATACTTTCTATTAAAAACCATTTATTTTCAACATTAAAAACTCTAGAATTAACGGACTTTGGGAGTGAGCTTCATCAATTGTATATATTCTATTTTTTTCCCAATTTCAAAGACGTTTCACTGAACTCTGGACTATTTGTTATCAAAATTTGATGAAATAGTGCAACATCTTCAGAATTGGTTCAGAGACCTATTAATATGCGAAAAAACAGCATGGTACACTTCATTATGTTTCTAATATCTAAAATAAATAGTCATTGAAATAAAGTAATCGCATACGGTACACATCTAATTATAACTTCTCTGTGTCTGACTTGTTAATAGATGGTAGAAGTGATTAATTGATTTTTTAACATTCTACTGATTTTGGAAAAAAAAATTATTGCCAAATTCTATCAGAAGATCTTTTATAATAAAAGGTCCAGTTTTTTGAATAGTATGAGGAAGGAGATCATCTATATGCGAGAGAACTGATTAGAATGACGGCGTTCAATACAATGTGAGATATTTTAGCATTGATTTCGATAAACTTATGAATAATTTTCATCAATTCGCAGGAAATAGTAGAAATTCGTTAAAATAAAACTCGTGATTTCTTAATTCTTTTCAAAATAAATAAATGAAATATCAGTCTTAAAAGCACTTCTTTTTAAAGATAAAACTATCTTGTTGAACTCTTATTCTATGAAAAAATCACATCGTCTATTTATCACGGTAACCTGTCTTTTTAAAAATCGTTAGGACTGCACCCAATCACCAAACTTTTTCTATAGTTACGCTATCAGTTGAAGACTCAAATTTTTTTTTCAAAATTTAGCTCATTCTCTTATACTGAATACAAGCATTTACAAGTGTTTGCAAAAATACTTGCACTACTTCTTCTACAGATATTTTTTTCTATATAAGTGTTTTTCGAATTTTTTTATAGTGTGATGGGTACCTCACGACGAGTAATACACAACACCATAGTTTCATATTTGATCTATTCACTTATAGAAAAAAAATAATACAAACACCTCTTTTTCTTAGACGCAAGAAAAAAACTTATAATCGAAATTTCAATATTTTTCACTTTTTCCTGAAAAATGTTGACTAACTAGGAATTGTTAGTAAAAAAACGTGCACAAAAATAGTCTTTTTCAACAGTTTTTCTACTATTATAAGTAACTACAGAAGTCATTTTGTGAGGGCTAAATCCTGGACAGACATATTACACGCTATATATAGAAGTGTGATTTCTTTCCTCCCCTATACATATTCATTCAATTATTACAGTGGCCATCTAACAGTCCGGACGTAAATTCAATCGAAAATATATGTGGTCGATGGTGAAACGTATATTAGAAAAAATAATACCTGTAAATATGTGTGAACTCGAACTATTTTTAGTTGAAAAATTTCGAAATATTGATAGTAATATTCTAAAAATTTGTGTGATGTCTATGAAAAGACGATGTATATTTCTTATTGATTGTAAAGGTGGACGGATAAAATATTGAACTATGATGATACTCGATATTATTCGTTGAAGACTACCAATTCCTATATGAAACGTTTAAAGAGGGTTCCTAATTAGTCAACATTTTCCAGATGAAAAAGTGAAAAATGTTGAAATTTCGATTATAAGTTTTTTTCTTGCGTCCAAGAAAAAGAGATATTTGTCTTATTCTTTTTCTATAAGTGAACATATCAAATCTCAAGTTATAGTGTTGTGTAGTATTCGTCGTGGGCTATCCATCACTAGAGTCCGGCGGGATCGGGTTTTTTCATCCCGATCCCGACCGCATCTGATTTAACAGAAACCCGTCCCGATCCCGGTCCCGACAAAATATTTTTTCGGGATTTTCAATGGCGTTACCATTTTCTGTAAATACAAATCATTCAGACTAAAAATCTGATTCAAGTATCTTCTCGGGATTCGTAGTCCCGATCCCGTTTTTAACAGGGATACCCGTCCCGATCCCGTAAAATCGGGAGAATTTCGGGATTTGGATCCCGTCGGGAACGGGATCGGGTTCGGGAAAAATTTAGGGATCGGGACAGTCCCGCCGGACTCTATCCATCACACCATAAAAGAATTCGAAGACACTTATATAGAAAATGATATCTGTAGAAGAAGTAGTGCAAGTCTTTTTGCAAACACCTGTAAGTATGTTGATTCGAGTATTTGTCATTACTATTCAGTCATCTTCATAGATAAGTACACGAACATGGTATAATAATTATTCATTTTGTAGATAAACGATGGGTCTCAACAAAAAACAGCAAATTCGTGCTATACGAATTTTATTAACTGTTTTCTACGGATTTCTCCTATCAAATATTCTATCTTATTATATTATACATGGAATTAATGATACAATTCAAGAACCAACAAATCTATTCGCTATTATGATGATTGTTCTCGGTATTCTTATTCTTATTTGGATTCCTTTCGCAACCTATGCTATATGGTATATCATAAATTTTTTATTGAAAAAAATTTCTCTATGAAAGTATTTTTTAAATTAGGTTTGACAATTCAACACTCCTGATGGTGTCGGGTATTGTTCTCGTGGGTATATTTGTTTTAACACTTCTTCGTATTGTTAAAACGCCATTTCATCATGCTATTACTCCAACAATAGTTTCAAGTATTGTGACGAATGACAATGACTTATCGAATGCAGTTTATAAAAGAATAGAACACAGAGCTTCAAGCACATCGAATACTTATATTACTGTTATCGATGCTACGGAAATAATAATTCAATTAGTTTTAATTCTTCTTGCTATTATTGGCACATTTATTCTATTTCGTTATATTAAAGAAAAATATGCTTCTGTACCAACAACTGAATCAGAAGTATCAAAAAAATATGAATAACTAACAAACACTATGCTTTTGATAATTGACGTTTTCTTTTTTTGTGCATAGGAGGTAGCCCAAATATACTGACTCGATTTGTATAATCAATTTTTTAATCTTAAAACACGTACTTAAAAGTTTGTCTCTATGATAGAAAGATGAAGTAAAATATGCTCTACAAAATTGCCTATGACTGATCTCTCTCGACTCATCATATAGTAAGAAAATAAAATTATGAAATTGAGCTGAATGTTCACAATTAATTTTTATTTTTTGTGACACATATTTCTAAGCTTATAACTTTCTTATTATATGAGTTCGAGGGAATCAGTCATAGGCTGTTTTGTAGTGCGTCTTGTACTGCAGCTTTCTATCATAGGGACAAATTTTTAATGTACGTGTTTTAATATAAAAACTTAATTATACAAATCGAGTCTACATAGCTGGGCCACCCTTTGTACAAGTGTTTTTCTTATTACAATCTCACACAATAAATGACTAATTTTCTACATTTATAATAATTCTTAAAATAATCTGCAGAACGTTTGACTTTAACGTAAATAATTAATGCATCATTTAGATACTATGTTTTTTGTCGAAACGTTTTCTTGTCGATACAATTTTGTCGAAGTTTTTTGCCCGAAAATTTTTCGTTGACGACAGATAATTACTTTGTTTCTTTATTTTCTTTTGATGCTGCCTAGGACAGTCAATCCGACCTGTAGATCCGATCGTTTTCGGTCGGATCCGGCATCGGATTTCACCAAAATCCGACATCTTTCATGAAAAATCGATCGAATCCAACGAGATCCGATCACCCATGAATCTTCTGGGTTCTTCCGTCAAAAAACAAATCGGATTCGGTCAATTCTTATCAAATCCGATTATCGGATTTTATCGCGATCTATTGGGATTGATCATATCTTTTCAGCAAAGAAAAGAGGACTATTCAAGATTTTACATTAGTTTCGATCTGATTTTATCGGGAACCAGTACATACAGGAATACTAATATACATATATTCCAATGGAACAGTCCCATACTAGAATATGCACCAGCTCAAAAAGAAAGATTAAGAGAATTGATTTGAACAGGTTGCCGGAAGAACCTAAAAAACAAGTATATAGTTTTCTCAAACAGAAAATTAACCATAAAAAAACATAACTTTTTAATTACAGAAAGAATTTGCATCAAATCAACGTCAGAACATACATATGTTCAACAGAACAACTTAAGAAGAAAGATGTGTATACATGTATGCTGCCTAAGCAATCAAAAAATTTATACACTTCTCAAAATGAAAATTACTTGTAAAAATTATCGCAAGAATCATTTCTTGCTTGCACAGGAAAATCGCATGAAATTCACGTCAGAACATGCACATGCTTGAGCAAGCAAATTAATAACAACGATACGTGAACATTCTATAAGCAACCTTGGAGAAAAGAACTTATACACTTTTCAAACTGAAAAGTGATGATAAAAATTATCACAAGAATCATCTCTTGATCACTTATCTTAAATCATCTGAAATTCATTCACAGGCATGGACTATTTAACCCATTCGACTCGATGTGAGCCACCGGTGGCTCACGGTATGTTCTAATGAGAGAAATGATACAAGAACCGAATTTTTTCCCTTTTCTTCTCTCAGAACAGAGTAAAGGTAAGTCCTTCGTTTATTCAGTTCTGGACAATGCTTCAATCATTTTATTATACAGAGAAATGAGTTTTGTTAAAACAATCAAGACAAAAGAATTTGTCGCAATCAGGACAAAAAGTTTTTATTCTTTTTGCAGCCATCGCACTTGCTTCTCTTGATTCTTGTTTTCTGATTTTCTCGTAGAAACCAGCACAACGCCTTCGGACATTACGTGTAGGTCCTTCTATTTCTTCTAGCTTGTGGTCAGCGAGTTTACGCCTCGAATTTTGTATTGATTGCTTTCTGGGGCCAGGTTTGAGGTTTTCAAATGGTGTGCTAAGAAGTAAAGACCGCGCAAGACTTTCACGAAACTTCAGAATGCTCACTTTGCTTGCCGTGTAGTTTTCCTTGTATATCAAATAACTATTTACTAGTGCGGTCCCAAAAAGCAATTCAAATGCTACTTTTCTATACCACTTTATTGACCGTCTGAGGCACGTGTAATATGATGATAGCTGATCAGATAAATCACTACCTAATCTTCCTTCATTGTAATCGAGTATAACTTATGGCTTCATGATGCGTTCAATTTTACTATTGGTATTTCCAGTATTCACCACAGTTGCTCAATGTGATGGTCTTGTGGATACCATTAAGACACCTTTTTTGTCTTTCCACTTGATCAGTTTTATGCCGTCTTCATTCTGCAGTCCTTAAACTTCGCCACGTCTAAGACTTTGTTGAACAACTTCGCTGGTTGATCCCGTACGATTACTTCTGAGTGTTCCAATAAGATATGTATCATTTTCTAACAAACCTTTTGCAAGAGAAATACCAGTAAAGAAGTTATCAGCTACCACGGTTCGATAACATCCTTCAAGACCATCCAATAGATTCATCACGACGGTTTGGGCATGTCCAAGATCTGCCATTGGATCTTGTTGATCAGTATAAATCAAAAACTTCCAGGTGTATCCATTGGTAGCCGTTAACTTGTACATTTTTACTCCGTACCATAGTTTCGTCGATAGTCACAATCGAACCAGGTACATATACTGACGAAAATCTTGCTCTCAACAAATTAAAGAGTGGTATCAATTTGGAAAGCTTATCTTGGTTCGCATTTTCATTATCATTGTTCGAAAAATGCCAAAATTTGAGTAGTAATTCGAATCTCTCCCTCGGCATGGCATTTCGAATGATATCTGAACCGCACAGTTGATTACTGCTGCAATAGTACTTCGGTTTTGGCATTTGTACCAACCCCATTTCGATAATGATTCCATAAAACTTCAGCATTTCTTCATTAGTGGTTTGTTTCCATTGATGAAGTATTGACCGTTTACTAATCTCATGGTTTTTTGCAAATATTGCTGCGCGTATCGATTAGTTTCATGAACTATGAGGTCAATAGTTTCGTCCGTTATGAAATGTCGATAGCAATCAATAGGATTGATTGTATTATCGCCTGAAACAGAAGTTACTTCGTCGATAAGTCCATAGTCTTCCATGAATTCTGCGTCGGATTCTGGTTCTATTTCATTCCAAGTATGTGAATCCATGTCATCACCAATACCTTCTTCATTAGAATCGTCAGATTCAAGGCACATTGCATCAAAATCGTCATCCAGAGAATCCACTTCATCGAGTGACCTAGTACTATCTTCTGTGTCCATTTCTTCCAACGACATGTGAATTATTCCAAAACTTCGGTCATATTTATATACAAAATCATACACAGGCAAGAATAAGAGAGAAACAGCTGGAAACTTCCTCCTTTTTCTAGTACATATTTTGCGTAATATGGGAAAGAACGAAAAAGTAATCGGAGCGATTATTCAGCTCGGCAGAAGAAAATGACTCATTGTGTAGTGATATGAAGAAAAGAACGATAAATAACCGATAGAAGACAACGAAAAGGTCATTAAGTGTATTTATTAAAAGGTAAATATCCATGAAACTGAACCTTTTGGAAAAATTTTTTGAGAAAACTGAATCGGGTTGAATGGGTTAATTTTGACAAACTCTTAGATAATGCCGTAAAATAGAATGCTGACATCCATTCTAATGATATTTTCTTTAGCAATGTCTATTAGCAAGTAGTTAACTAAATTTGATTCTAGATTGCATAATCGGTTAAGGCAAGATAGACATAAGAAACTGACTTGTGCTCCTTTCCACTGTTCGAATTCGGTCATATAACAGTTAAGAAATAAGTATTTCGATATTAAATGTCACACATATTGTAGTACGTATTCCGTGACACTTCAGAATAACTATCAGTGAATAGAACACATGAATTCAAAATTCTCGGTTTCTTTACAACATCGACTTCATTCGATAATGGCAACACTCACGATTAAAGATGAGCAGCTAACTTTTGACTACAAGCGGTGCTATAAAAGTTTTGCAGCCGATTCGTATGACAACTATTCAGAGGTTGGTACTAATCTATTTTTTCAAAGTACTATCCTTCAGCATCAATGCACTTGTGCATTCGAATAAACCAGTCATCGAAGCAGTTCTGGAATTCTCTTTTTGTGAGACTATCAATGGCTTGTTCTAAAGCTGTCAACATTGCGTTATTGTCGTTGAACTGAATTCCACGTAGTTGATTTTTGAGTTTTGAGAATAGGAAGAAGTCTTAGGGAGTTAGATCTGGAGAATATGGAGGATTTCGATATGATTCTACATGACTTTCAGTTAAAAATCCGTTGGTAATCCAAGCTCGATGTGGTCTTGCATTATTGTCATGGAAAATGAGACATCGAAGACCACGGGTTTGTCTTTTTTTCTGATACAGCTTGAAAGATTTGTGGAAGACAGGTGTTAACATACCACCTTGCATTTAGCATTGCACCAGTTTCTAATGGTATAAACTTGATTAAACTAGATTTCATAAAGAAAATAGCCACCATTCTTTTGCCTGAACTTTTGCTTCAATGAACCATGGTTGGTCGTGGATCATGAATAATTGAATTGATTGATGTGGCACTAATACTCAAGATGTCTTTTATTTGGTGGTATGTTGAATGAGGATCATTTTCAATTATTGTTCGTACAGCATCAATTGTTTGTTCGTTGACAGATGTTCCTGAACGGACAACATCTTCAACACTAAAGTTATTCCGCTGGAATTCATGAAGCCAACGGAGGACTGTGGTGTCACAAGAGGCTTGGTCTCCCCATGCTTGTACCAAACGGGCATGGCTTAATCATAGTGCCAAATTGTTCACGTGCGAGTGATCCGTAAGAAATGACAAAATACAACGATGAGTAATCCGTTGAAGTCTGAAATTTTGCACATAATCCTAAATATGTTTAGTCATTATAATAGAATAGATGTCCTCAAATTACAACTTCTACAAGAGCCGGGCTGCAAAACTTTTGTAGTGCCCCATGTATTTTCAATTCATAGTCTTAAAACTATTTGAAAAATTTCCTTAACATTCCAAAAAATAGACAGAAGTTCGCAGGAAATCCAGACAGTCTGGAAATTACTGAGGTTCGTAGAGGTAAGGTAACAATAAAATTGTTAATTACAGGGCATGCCCTATGATTGTTTTAATCATAGATATTCATGATATTAATATTTTCAGTGATGTTCATGCTAACAATTTCAATGATGCAACTCTGTCGTTGGATCTACTCATAATACAATGATCGTAATCGCAATTCATGGCTTGAACTCATTTTTGCTCTTCCTTCTATTAACTCTCATTTCACTACCTATCGACTACTAAACTTTTTCTTGAGTGGGATCCGCACGGACCCCAGTCCAACTTTCAAGTATAGACAAGAATATTTTTCATCATTTCTTTAGATAAACTCGAACAATATTTGCAGAATATTATCAGAAATATATTTCAAAGAAGACTTCCTTTTCGTATTACTATTTTGTGACTTTTCTTTATTTCATCTTTCTCTTCTTGTCTCTATCAAATCATTTAAAACAAGAACTACAAATAATCATGTGGTGTTCCGAACACGAAGGAAAATGACAGATAGAACAATGCGTTGCAATTTTTCTCTTGCGAACTCTTGGACAGAGATGACATCATTGGTTTTTACTCGCTTCCAGACGCGGTATTGGTTGTATTAACGACTGAAAGTCTGAGACTTTGCATGGCCAATCGAACGCTTCGCTGAACCACATATGAATTCTCAAAATATTAATTCAAGTGTGGATCGGCAAGGGTGCGACCAAGCTCTTGAGTGAACAATCGCCGAAGGTACGCCTTGGTGTTGACATTGGTCATCGACTTATTTTTCACTTACAAGAATAAGTGTGAATCATTTGATTAACGCCAATTGTTGTTTCGTTGTAATACAAAATTATTTCTGACTTTTTGTGTCTCTTCACTGACTGTTGCTTTGTGGTGCATTGATAAAAAAAAGAGTCACTGCTTTACTTTTCTTTAGTTTTGTCAAATTTTCACGACAAAGTTTCACTCGTTGTTGTTTTGTTCATCAGTCAGTTGATGGAATATCCAACGAGATGTAACTTTTTTAATCTTGAGACAGTCTTGGATAATTCGTTCTATGGTACCATGAGAGAGAGAGATGTCTCGACTATAATTTCATCATAAGTTCAATGTGGATTATTGTTAATAACTTGCCGAACCGGTTTAATATTTTCATCTGTAAGTTGGGAAACCAAACGAGCAGATCGAGAATCATCATTGACATCCTCTCGTCTTTCACAAAAACGATTTGCCCATCTGACGACTGTACGATATGATGGAGCGTTGGGTCCTAATGCTGTTGTAAGTTCTTCGTGAATTGTCTTTGCATCAATTTCCAAAATACCTCGAACTTTAATATAGTATCGATTGAACTCATTAGCCATTTAAAAAAAAAAATTTTCACTCTGAATTGAGGTTTATCCGAGAAAGTATTGTGACTAAGTCTAAAAAAGAGTTAGTATATATATCACTATAAACTAGACATTACACTATTTATTCTTGTAAAAACCTCCTCAATATTAATTGGTTTATGAAATTGCCAATGGCATTGCCAGAACTTTTGGTCCGACCTAGTATTAGATGAATAGTCATTATTGTATTATATGCATAATTATATTCTGCACAGAAGTGTCAACAGACTGATTTTTCAATCTAGTTCATCAGACTAATAGTAAATCAGTAGTCTGAGAGACAAACCAGGCCAAGTCATATACATAATTTTTTTAGAGCCGGTAAATTGTCTAACCTTGTGAGATTTTCGTTCTAATTTAATTAATAAGCTTCAACTTCCATTTATAACGAAAGTTAAATTAATAAAGAACTCGGGGATTGAGTCTGCTTTACAAAATGAGAATAATCACTGGGTCTAATAACCAAAAATGAGTTTTATTTGTTAACAAATAATAATAATAAAGAGAAAACGATGGTGATAGCAGGGCTGTCGCGAGGAATCAAAGATTTTGAAAGGGGTGGGGGTGTCCCCTCCTTTTCCCCCCGCCCTCGGTCACGACAGCCCTGAATAAAGTTCTGCCATTAACAAAAAAATTATTATGTCTGGCGATTTATTAGAATGAATGAAAAGAAAAAAAATAGGTTAGTCATACCATTCTCACACCGCAAAAAGTTTGAATTTGAATATTCTAGTGATCGATTAATACAAGGTTATTGAAGTAAATTTTCGGAGATTATATCTCGTTTATCAATAATTTTTAATAATTTATTTGATCTTTTATCTCGTATGAGTTCATTATATTGAACTGATTCCCATTCGATTAATAATTGATCATCAATATTGGGTGAAGGTAAACATTGTTTCAAATTGTTTTCTACAGTTGTCTTCAAAAATTCTAATGAAGTAGATTTATTTTCAACATATCAAAAAGTCATTTTTATTTTTCTTCTATCATTTTGATCTTGATCGATAATCAATTGCCATTCGAATATATCACATTCATTCATACAAGTTTCAATATTAGATTTCGATAGAGTTCCAAAATCCATCATAATTAACCGTTCACTTTGAAGAACTTCAAATAGACCATACTTGTTATTATTATCATTCAATATCAATTGTCCAATGTCTCCTGTATCAAATCGAATCAATTGATTACGTTGTCGAATTAAATTTGTTACAACAATGTGTGAATTGATAATTTCTATGTTAACCAGTTGTTTCGGATACATATATATTCTCGTAGATGAATATTTAGGTATTTGACATGCAAATACATCAGCTTCTGCTGAACCATAGAAACCCAGACAGATATGACAGTTAAATATTCGTTTAAAATAATCTCGTTTGAATTCATCAAGTGATTCACCAGCAAAAAGTATTCTATCAAATTTTACTTGTCTTTTTGGATATTCTTTTTCGATGAATAAAGCCAATTGTATTAAACGATAAGGTGCACCCATCAGTACATTTGGATGAAAATGTTCAATTATCTTGATAACATCATTATCTTTCGCATCACCACCCGCTGGTAATGTTGTACAATTAGCAAATGAACAAAAATCGTTGAATATTTCAAGTGATCGATACATATTACCTGCCTGAAACAAATTTAGACAAACATCACTCTCCAAAAGCACATTCTCGAAGATCATCATATCCGTTAAAATTTGTCTTTGTCGTTCATTTTCATGAATATCCGTAGCAAAGTATAAATGTTCTCCTTCACTACCGCCAGATGATGACAAATAAACACTTTTATTCCATTGTCGTTGCATTGAATTCGATAAAGTTAGCTGTTGACGTAATTGTGCCTTGGTTAACACACTACCATCATCACTACAATAAACATGTTGATGTTGTACATATGGACGAAAAAACCGTCCTCCGGTGGCACCATTCAGGGGCGGCGGAGCTCTTAGGCTTGGGGAGGCTCAGATATTTGAAAATTTTTTACAGATCTCATTCTGGCTTTATTTTTTGCCAGTGATAACTATTTGAACAAGTATTACTTGATTTGTAGGAATAGCTTATGTTCAGTTCGATGTTAGACGACAAACATTTATAACTGTATTAATTTCGACACGTCTTCACATATTACTACTAGCGATGTTTTGATGAAGAGAATAGTCAACGCGTTAAACACATCGATGGTGCTCGGCGTATTTTTATCTTTTACTAAAACTTTTATCATCATCCTCACTTCATTGCTTTAAGATTTTGAACTGATAGTCAGTAATCTTTGCTTTGTGTTTTATGGGAAGGACATTGCAACGAGTTCCGTTTTCTGTTACTTTTTCACAATAATTCGAATATTCTTTTTCTTATTGTTATTATTGTTAAATATATATATTTAGGACAATTTCATTCACATACTTTTCCAAAGCATCAGCTTTCTTCAGTGTGTTGAATTCAAAACAGAATAACAAAATTACAAGTGCACACTTTTGTATGTACATGTCTTTTTTTTATCTTTTCTTGCAATACTGGTGCAGAAGATGAACTATAACTTGTCTTGTCGAATTGACCGTCTTGTTTGTTTCTTCATTCATCCCGTTATTATAGGAAAAGATAAAAGAAAAAGAACAAGTGTATATATATATGTCACAGGCAAAATTGAACTTTTAAGCAAAATTCAGCTTGGACAAAATTTGTTTTTAATGAGGCGCGAAACTACGAAATGATTTGTATATTAATAAATGTAATTTTTGTAAAAAACAATTTGAATGCATTGACATCGTAAAACGATATTGGAAAATATTTTTATAAACAAGCGGTCATTCATTGTTTCAGTCGAACTAGTACCTCTTGCTAAGTATAAAGTTAAACTTTAACTTACGGTTCTATTCACTTTTCGTTTTTTTGGTCGGTGAATAGATTTGACTTGAGATCAGTGATGAACTCTACATTATCCTGGGCTTCAATAGATTTTAATAGAAAACACCGGCAATCACTACAACTTCCTAAACTTGAATAGATTTTAATAGAGAGTACTAACGATCTCTAGATTCGAAATTATTCTACATTTTCCACGTTTTCCTACCCTCTGCTCTATATATATCATAGATATTCAGTAATGATAGTTAGTTTGAAATAGATTAAAAACACTCTTCACAATCTCTGCTCGTCTTGCAGCCACCTGCTCTAAAAAACTTATAAGAATGAAGTTATCACAGCAACTGTTGCGAAACAGACTATAAGAATAAATTTAAAATCTTAATCATTAAGTCCTTCCTTCTTTTTCTGGTCGGAAGAGTAGCTTCTATAGATGTAAGTAAGATGAATGTGTTTCGATCAGATGATCAAAACTATCAATATTTCCTTTAGAACAAACACAATCGCAATCTTAAAAAAGTCTTTTACTCTTTTTTGGTCGAGACAGAAAACTATAGAATCTTAAATTAAAAAAAATTCTATCAAATAAACTCGTGCACTTTAAAACTTCTTAAACTAGATTATATTTGAATAGGATAACATTAGCGAACTCTACAACTTCCTATAGTTTAACTGAAATCAATATACATCGTTAGCGAACTCTAAATTTCGATATAAAGAGTGCATTATGATACAAAATAAAACCAAATTTTCAATTCATGAATAATCAAGCAGAGGTGCATGGGGCACAGAGCGCCCCGCGGATTCCCGTAGTTTTTCACGGGGCGAAGCTTTCTTTTTGAAGACTCGCAGGGTATGACGGGGCACGGGCCAGAAGATCTACGAGGCCGGGTGAGTGAGCGATGAAAAAACCTCTTGTAAACAGAGTTGTGTTCATTTTTTTCGAAATCTCAACAAATACGTCCCTCTCAACTTGTGTAAACGCCAAACAAGTGGTGTATTTGCTCAAGGAAGATGAAGTCTCAGCAACTACCATGAATAAATCAATTTTAACATCATAAAAATGCAAAATTACCAAAATTTATAAAGTCATATAATGTCATAACGGGACGAAACGGAACACGGGGCTAACTTAATACGGGCTGGGGTTTCTTTTTAAAAAATTCTCGGTGCTCTGTGGGTCACGGGACTAGATGATCACGGACCAGGGCGGGGCGGAGTGTAAAAAACTGCTCCGTGCAGCTCTGTAATCGAGATATTTTTAAATTTTTTTAATGAAATGAAAGTTAAAACACTTGGTTTAACTTTGCCTGAAAGCTCGACTTTGGCTGACACATATATATGGCTTTTTTGTTTTCTTTAGTCAAGGTTTAAGTCTTTTTTGCTTATGTTGATGATTAATTAATAAATTTTGCTAGTGCAATAGAACTTTTGATCATTTTCCAAGCATATAAATGGGTGAATGCAGTGATGTCTCTAAAAGTTGTGGTGGAGCAATTGAAAGCCTCTCTAGCTCTTTCAATATTGTTTTTACATTTCTGTTCGGAAAAATTTTTGAGCCTCCCCTAAATTGAAATTGTTCCGCCGCCCCTGCAGGCAAGTAAGAAAATATACCAAATATCAAAGGGCAAAAACAGACACACATTAGAACAAGGATAAAGTGAAAAGAAAAAGAGCATCTTCAGTAAGGATAAAAAAAATATTTATTACTTTAATGGAGATTCTTCAAGTCGAATATAGGTATTATAGAGGATGAATGTGAAATGAGCAGAACTAGGCACAATAGTTCTCCGAAACTCACGTGCACACCCATACCTATTATCCATCTACCTAAATTTATTAGATTCAAAAAATTTAATTGACATATCGTAACATAATGAGCCATATTCATACTTCACTTTTTGGTCACGATTTTGGCTGTATCGTGACCAATAAACCAAATATGAATATAGTTCATTAAGATGAAAATATCTAAACTATATGTAATATCAATAGACTGTTAATTATTTTCATAAAGTCATATGATTATGATATCAATCCATTCGATTACGACCTTATTCTATAGTAATACTCTTTTACAAAAGTAATAATGTATTCTTAGTGATTAATATGTTTTTTATCTGCTCTACTATTCCTGTTAACATCTCGTTCGCTTTTGCTCATCTTGAATCTCCTATTTTTATTATGTACAATTATTAACAATAATGTGTCTACTTGGAAAAATCTTCCAACGAAGCGACAGATAAAACACTGTTACATGACAAAAATAATTTAAAAAATTCTTTTGACGATAGAATAAAAACACTATCACATAAATATCGACAATCAACACATCATTGAAACCGTAAGACATATTTTATCTAGAATGATAACAGATAGAATAAGAGTAGCAAGTAATATGATTAATGTACTACACACAAATATAAGAATATCAAAAGGGATAAACCATGATACAATATTTTTGTATTTAATCAATTTTTTGATAATTACTTCCTGTTGAATGAAATAAGTAGCGTTCATTACTCTAAGAAAAAAAATTATTTTCAAGCAGAGGTGTCCATCGCAGTTGAGGATATCTGCCGTGCCATTTGAAAAGCTGACTGCTACCGCGATGGACATCTCTCTGTTTTCATTCTCAGTTTAATAACGTCTTTTTTCTTTCTTCATTTTAGAACAAAAAAATCATAATGTACTGTTGTCAAAAGATAAAAATTCTATTCTGTCTATTGTCGACAACAGAATTTACAGAGATGGATAAATGCTTTTATTGTTCGAAAAATAAGAAATTCATAAAAAACTATATCTTACAAAATGTCTTTGACGACAATTGAATCATTACTTGTAATTATATACATTAAAGTGAGATGTTGTTTCTTCTTAATGTAATTTAATATATTTTTAAATTGTTGGGAATTTGCATTTAACTTAACTCATTTGTTTTTTTTATAAATTATTAAATCAAAAATTATATTCTACTGTTACTTTAAAAGATGTCTAGTAGAGATCGACAAAGCTCAGCTCAAATCAACCGAGCTCTTTGATCAGTTCTTCTCGACGAGCTGAGCTTTCTCAAACAATTCCTTTGAACGAGCTGGATCATTGGACCAGTTCTAGTCATCAACTACTATATATTGGAAGTACTCTTGGATCTTCATCTACGATGTATTGGGGATACTCTTATTTCATCACTAAGCGTGGTGCTTTAACTTTAGTTAAAGTTCAAACTTTACAGGTGTCAGAAGTACCTTACGTTTTCCAGCTTTATAGTATCTAATTATCTATTGAAAGTTACTGATCGTTGTGTTCGCTTCTTTATTAGACGAAAAGTGGCCCACCAGATAGCAGCAAATTGTAACTCGCTTATTTCACAGATAATCGTGGTAGATTCTATGATGGCTTTTCTAGAGCACCTTTGATAATTTCAAACTGGCCCGAACAACCCTATACTTCGTGCTTATCTTCATGGAGAAAAAACGTCTCGAAATCTGATCGATTGAAACTCTTTTGTAACAGCTAATCAGGTTCTGAGGCGTTTTTTCTCCATGAAGATAAGCACGAAGTATGGGGTTGTTCGGGCCAATTTGAAATTATCAAAGGTGCTCTACAAAAGCCTTCATAGAATCTTTTCGACTAATAAAAAAGCGAACACAACGATCAGTAACTTCCAATAGATAATTATATACTATAAAGCTGGAAAAAGTAAGGTAGTCCTTATCGTCTCTAAAATTTGGACTCAAATTAAAGTTTAGAATTTAAAGTGCCACCTCTATTGATGATCCAAGGACACCTTCAATATATAGTATGTGATGAGTAGAACTGGTCCAAAGATCCAGCTCGTCGAGAAGAACTGATTAAAGAGCTCAGTTCATTTGAGCTAAGCTGATAGAGAAGCTCATCTGATTGAAAATAGCTGTTTATACAGTTCAGTTCTTGAAGTTGAGCTATTTGAATAGTTCTTTATTTCAAATGAATAAGGTTCGTAAACTTGAGATTGTCTGCTCCTAATTGTAACTCTTGGTTTGAGCTATAATAAACTTAAATAAAGTACCAAGTATAATATTTCTCCCTTGCATTCGGCTCAGTATTAGTTCTTTAAACTTTAGTATGGAATTGGGTAACCGCCATATGTAAGAGAGAAAGAATATATAGAAGAAAATTTTTTTTGTTTACTCTCTTCTGGTAGCCGACCTTAAAGGGTTAAATAGAAATGAAATATTTATTTGATAATTGATTCTATTTATTAATGGTAATTATAGTTATGATGTTTAAATTATAAATATTTATTATTTCTATGTATTTATATTGATAATGATCAAATATATGATTTGTTAAAATCCAAAAATTCTATTTAGTTCATTATTTGGTAACTTGTTATTATATTTGTATTATTGATATAATGATTTTTTTTCATGAATAATTAAGAAAAAACAAAGTTTCTTTCTTGTCTTTTGTATTTGTATAATCGTATATATTCAAAATCAAATCATTATCCAGGTAAGCATACTTCACATTGTATTATCTCCATTTGGTTTTGTATTTATGATAAAAATATTGATAACTATTCATTTCATTATATATTTATCGATAAATAATGACTAATGAGAAGAAAAAAATGTCCGCATATTATTTTATATATGATCAGATGACTAATTTTATTCATTCTTTGTTATATTATACATAAATAATGTATATGGGCAAAATCAGGTTCCCGTCACGTCGCTAACGCATGGTATAGCTCTTGTGTGAACTATTCTAGAGTTATGAGTATAAGTATTGTGTAGAAGATTGTTTGTGCTTGTTATCCTAGTTGGACAATTGCATGGAATGTGCTGCATATAGGGCTTTCGATCTGTTAGCGACGCGATCTTGATTTTGCCAATATATAAAATATGATATTAATATGTGCACGATTCATATGAAATGTGCATTTTAAATAAAAAGAATAAATAGATTTGTATTAATAAAATAATGAACTAATTTAAAACAAGTTATAATATGATAAATATTTTTCACATATATATATAAAGAGAGTATTAGTTTTTTTTAATGAAAGAGAATATGTGCAATGATTAGGTAGTTTTTGTTTGTTCGTTCGTTAAAATATAAAAGAAAGATACGTACATTATATTGCTTACTTTTTATTTGTTTCAATGGTTGTTATGTTCTAACAAGTTATAGATGAGACGTCTGTTTCGTTAAAATTCTAAATGACGCTGTGATCAGTAAATGAAAGAATTCTATGCTAATAGCATCCGAAAAAAAATATAAAAAATTCTAAACAGAAATAGTGGTGAAGATTAATTTTTGAATAGTAAAATCTATAAAAATTTATCGTTAGATTTTCTTAAAACTATGAAGATATTTCATATAGATTTTAGAATGGAAAATTTTCTCAAATATACAAGAATAAAATTTCGATATAATACATTAGGTTAATTTCTTAGATAGTCTCTGGAAATTTACATCAACTAATAAAGCAAAATGTCAGAAGAATATTTGATGATTGATTCAAGCTGAATTTGAGGAAAGCGAAAATTGGTACAGTTGAGTAAACTTCTAAGAGTTTTGTTTTAGTGATTTTAGTCCGCATAAAAAAGTCTGTTTATTTATATGATTATAAATGTCTACTAATGTTCTTCTTCTTTTGTTTTCTTGTTAGTCATCTACCAAGGATTCTTTTCTTTCCTGTCTTATATATGTGATGGATTTTTTCTTTCCTTCATTCTTTCATGTTGTTCTAAGTTGGATTTTTCCTTCTTTCTTTGTTCTATATATTGTTCCACATTTTTCGTTGAATCTTTATTTTTCAAAGAATGTCATCTACCCAGGTGCATTAATCCGACAGCGGATCCTATAGGATTCCCGGTGACGTAATCGCATCGAAATCCAACTGTCGGATCAGTATGGGAATCCGATGATATCCGACAGATTTGAAATCCTCTAATCTTGCTTCTGATTATTTTTTTTCGGGCTATAAAATCCTTCAATCTTGTGTTCGACACAAGTGCATTTTGTCTTATGACTCTTAATCGCATGATCACCTCGTCGCATGATCACTCCGTCGTATGATCACTCCGTCGCAATCATTTCGTCGCGGTAAAAATACAATAAATCGGCTCACTCTATTTATTCAAGGGAAAATGAGAAAGTAAATTAATTGAATAAGAATATTTACATTGGTATGTTGTTTAATTTATCACATAGATATTTCAATTATTAGTAGAGTTCGTCCGTTATAAGACAAATTTTTAGAAAAGTGTGAATTGTAAATTTAAAACACATTTTTGTGAATTCCAATTGATCTAACTTCAATTGTAAAAATAGCTCTACAAAGAGCAGTTAAAACTAAATTTAGCTTTCCACTAAAAAGAAATGTCAAGATCCTATCATACTTAGTAATATAGTATTTTGTTGTATTAAATTTGTAAGAACCTTATAAAACAGCATTCCCATTTTAAATTCATCGTATCCAAAGACTATGAGATTCAACGATTGTTACAGCATTAGTTTACTAATATTCGGATCTTTGAAAACTATTTTAGTATCAGAAATCTGAGGCGGTAAAAAACCTTTGTGCCAGTGACTTTTTGCCAATTGCAAAAATTGGCAGTGCTTCATAAAATCTCTGCTAACTGGCAGGTTAGCTATGATATTACCAGCTGGACTTCCTAACTTAACTAAGGGAAATGTTTTCGAATCAAACTTAAAGATAATTTTTTTATTCTCTTCCCAGATCTATCATTCGAGCCGTCTGAAACAACACTGTTTAAGCCCCCCCCCTCAGAAAAGTCGATTTTTTTTTCGAAAAATCGAAAATGAGTTTTTGCCATAGAAAGATGCGGCGAAGTTTCTTTCAGAATATTTCTGATTTTTCAAAAAACAAATAGATTTGGACGGACTTATCAGTGAAAATTTGAACCCACTATCATATTTTTCGAGTCATTTTCGAGTTTCTTTTTCGTTTTTCTCAAAATCAATTTTTTCAACCATACCGTTTACGCGGGGAAGGATTTCTTAATAATGACTCAATAGAGAAGGGACAATTAGGGCTAGGTCGTGATAGAGTCCGATTTATGAATTTCTCTTTTGATGAAATAAAAAACTTAGACAATTCATATTTATGAGCGCTTTGAATTTGACAATTTTCGGAGAAAGTATTTTTAAAAATCAAATAAAGGGAAATTCAAAAATCGGACTCTATTACGATCTAGCCCTAAGGGCACTCTACAACTTAAATACCACCCCGACATGACTAGCCAATATTCTTATATCGAAAACCTTCACCGCGTGAAGGGTACTTTTGACCAATAAATTGACTGTAACTCATTCGTTTCTCAGAGATGTGGGGAGATATTTTAACCAGTCTCCCCTAGCCAAGGTTAACATTCTCTGAAATTTTCGTTGAAACCGGATGAGAAATGACAAAGTTGGTTTCTGAGAGCCCCCTCCCCCTTAAAAGAGCTGATTCAAACTTCTGCTACTGGGAAAAGCATCATTTTGACAAAAGATTTTTGAGTTTTTCTTCAACAAATTATTTCTTTCTTTAAACGATGCAATCATTTCGTAACAGCGTACATTTATGCGATTTTGAAATTACATATAAATGTAAATCTTTTAATTCAATTAATTTATATTCTTTCTCTCCGTCCATCTAATAGATAGGGCGAGCTAATTTGTTGTATTTGTACTGTGACAAAGTGAACAGTCACCCTTGTTTTCGACTAGTTTTGCTTCATCAGAATTTTTTTCTTTTTTCGGGATTTAAAATCTAGCAGATTTCTAACTATATATCGTGTGTGAACGATTTTTTAGAATTTTTCTCGGATTTACAATCCTTTACTCCAGTTCTTGATCAATGTTTTTCTACAAGATTTTTTTTGAGGATTTAAAATCTCGCAGCTTTTAAGTTATATGTCGCGTGTGAAAAGTATTGCGGGACCTATGTAGGAATCGAAAACATGAGGTTTTATTTTCATTTTGGTTTTGTGATGGTCATTCTATTATTTTCGTAGCAGTTAGAACGAGCATTTAGTTGAGGATGTTGATGGTGTTATTGCAGTTGACGTTTTGTGTGTGGCAGAAAGGATTGTATCGAAGGAGATGGGAAGCATTAAAAAGAGGATTAATTATATGAAACATGGAAACGCAGTACAGTGGAATAACATTTGTAACATTGCATAACTGATTAAGATATGTACGGAAGTGAAATTTGTAAATGAAAATCAATATGGGTGTCGGATAGAATTCTCGCAACCTCGGTGAAGTTTTCAGACGAACAGTTTGAGTTTCATTATTAGCGACTCATAAAAGGTTGGGGCTTGAATAGAATTGAATTCATCTATCAGTAAGAGGTTTGGGTGTCGGCTTCTATCATACTAGATATTCATGTACAATTGGAAAGAGAATTAAGGAATAATGGAACATACTTTTCCGTGTGATAGAATAAGTGTGGATGTAATCGATTTTGTATATCGATGCATCTATAAAACTGTCGAGTGCTATAGCTGAAAACATAGGACAATATTCATAAAAAATGTGTTATAAAGCGGAATTGTTTGCTGTGGATACTATTATTAACTGGTTGACTTATAGTGTATTTCTGATGATTTTATGGATGTATGGAATCATACTGATACGAGTAACTGCGTTACCTTTTTTTCAAGCTGGTGTCTTCATTAAAAATGCGGTGTTTACTTGTAATAGAAGATCAAATGGTCATGAACAAACCGAGATTGTTATAAGATTGATTTTTGTAGTTTTTGCTACGTCGTCTAGTTTTGAGCAATCATCATTGCACTGTTTTAATGTCGAATTTTATCGCATCAAGTTAGTCGGACCCAATCGGAATCGACTCTGAGATTGGTACACCTGGGTATTAAAATCGTTCTGTCTTCGATGGCACTATTTATTGTCAATGCGCTTGTGCTATCTGTACCAGCTATAGAGCATACATTGGTCTCAATTCCTGAGTAATTTTTGAATTAGAGAGGACGCTGCAAAATATTCAATAAGTAAAATATATGAATTTTATTTGTTAAACACTTAGCTACGGAAGTATCATACATGATACCTGCTTGTTAGTGGTAATATAGATCCTGGTAACTATAGAAAGTTTGTCATTTCTCTTTTTTTCTTTTAGTTGTTGTGGGTTTCATCTACTATACTCTCCCTTTTCCTCGTCCTAATACACGCACCTAGAGACTACATATGTATTTTAATATCGGAACCAGGAATTTGAACTGGGGGCTCAGCCCTTTCTAAATTTTTGGAAATTCCTACAATAAAAAAATTCTTGAAAACATTACTGCACATTTCCTGATTTTTTCAAAAAACTGATGAGCGGGGGATTGCTTTGCAAAGGTTTCCTGTACTCCTCCTCAAGGCTTGCTTATATCGGAAAAAATTCTATATTCTACTAGCTATAGTTTTGAACTAGAAGGAGTCCAGTCTTCTCAACAGGCCGTTGAACTTCCCCTCCCCACCCCTAACAAGTAAAATACATGTATCGAAAATCTCACTAGATGGAGTTCAGTTTCGTCTGGCCTCCCTAGCTCCTCCACTGATAGCTTCGGTGTTTTCAAATAACACGGTATACCGGTGGTATCAAGAATAAATGTGCAACATGGGGGGAAGAGGGTATGTGCAAATTTCTATCCCTAAACATTCTAACACTCTCTTTTAGATCGTATTTAACAAAATGAGATGGAATAAAGCGTATGGAATTATCTTCAATAGTTGGACGCCCAGATGAATTTTTGAGCTGCGCATGCCTTTCAATCGGTTGTCGGATCAATTTATTTTGAAAATGGTCAAACGGAATAGTTTATTTTTTATTTTGAATAGCATTAGAACGAGGTAGAATATGACAAGTAAGCGTATCAAAATGCAAGAGAGGATACATAATACAAATATAACTATACGGAATGATGATGCAGTCGTGTTACCAAGATAAGAAAAAAAACAGGGAAATCTTTTTGATGAGCACAGTCATAGTGCTGAAGAAAGGTTCCTACCAAACTTGTCCATATGGATCTCAAGTGTAAACAATCCTCTATCCTTGCTAAAAAAACTGGAACCACTTGATCGAGCCGTAATGAAGATATTTAATTTTTTCTCAGTTAGGTTACATATGGATCACCCTGTATTTTGAATCTTTTAGATAAATTAAAATAATATTAATGGAACGTCGATATCTTCTACGTGAACTTATATCTCCTGAAGAGGATCATGTTAATGAATTACCATTAAATGTAAAAAAACTTTCGGGTGTATTAAATTCAATGGATTCTGTCAGTAATTCTACCCATTCAAGAAAATCTGTTGCTATACCATCAAAATTAGTGTATGTTTATATTCTTTAAAATAAAATCTAATTCATATTTTCATTTATTAGAATAGACGAAGATCCAAGAAAAAGATTTTACAAAATTAGTTTTGGAATTGTTTTATTTACAAGCATAGTCATCATTACTGCTATTTTCATAGTGTGTTTAACAAAACCAAAAGAGAGTATGTTCATAATGAATTTATTATCAATCATTGATATACTGATACTCCATTGAGTTAGAAAAAAAACACTAGAAAATAAATCATATTACTTTGATTTTATTCAAGAGATGTTCATTATATCGCTGAAGCGGCACGATTTTTTGCAAGAATTCAATTTGTAATGCCAAAAAATTTCCAGCATCAAAGCTGAAATTAAACTAGTCTTCAATGTAAATTAGACAAATTGAAGTTCTTTTTAATCTTGCATTTTACGATGATTTTATTGTGTGGAGACTAATAGAAAGTTTGCACTATCTAAGTTAATCACGTTGGTACGAGAAATATTCAAGTCAAATTAATCGGCTTCGCATATAATAGAACGTGATAGTCTAAGAAAATAAAACATTCACTTTTATATTATTTTTCTTTTTTGATTATGTCGCTTAAACCTAATCATTTCCAAAAACGTCCATCACGCCGCTGTCGTGGTAACAGTGATGGCAGTGGCAGCAGCAGATCCTCAACCACGATGGACATCTATGGCTGTTTCATGAAGAACTTAATTAGTCAATGTGATTCTATATGTACTTAGAAGTTACTTGTTACTACATCATATAAAAAGTTATTCGTCATTGATTTTGAGCGAAAATTAGACTGCATGACTAAGGTAGATTAACAAATAGCTTTTTTTCCTCATATAGTGTTAGTAGCAGAGCTTTAACTTTTCCTTTAAATATCATTGCGACAGCTTTTCAGCTTCTGTGGACATCTCTGTTTTATTCAGATGGCTCTCTGTAAGTTTATCAATTGGTGAATCTTTAGTGTGAAATTTGCTACTGTGATCCGTAAAAGTATGGCTCACATCAGTTGAAAATAGAATATTTAAGTATCATGATCTCGCATTTGATCTGGAGTTAAAAAAATGACGAACAGTATATTATTTTTACTGACGTTCTTCTGATTAGAGCTTTTCTTGTATATCAAGACATATTTCTTTTATTTCACATAAAGAAAAAAAATGAACCTTCGATACACATAAATTAAATAAGTTTATATTTTCATAAATAAGAGTCTTTTCCAATCAACTATTATTTCATTATTGACTAAATGTTCATTTACAGCTGCTTGATCGACACAGTTTCCATTTGTATATTGTCCTGCGATCTTACCAACTACTAATGAAACAGATGTTAGATACTGTTTTAAACCAATAAAATCAGAATATTATAAATCTTGTAAATGTATTAGTTGTTTTTCATTTTCTTTTGCTTTGCTTTTAGCCTGGATAGCTACATAAACTAATGTACCACTAGCACCACCTAAATGTGTGATTCTGAGTGACACTAGAGCTTCTTCATATTTTAAATAATGGATAAATTCTCAGATTGATGGGTGCAAATCAAAACGACTTAATAGTCAAAAATTATAACCTGAAACGATAAAAATAAAGACTTTCAGAAAAAAAGTAAATACCAACAGCATTTTTAACCAATATGAGGGAATTAAATTAAAAAAGCACAATAGAAGAGTCAAAAAGATGAGTTATGAAAGAAGTCAATTATACTTACTGCTTTACGAAGTGGATTTATAACTGCACGTTCAAAATCTATCATAAATTTTTTCACTTTCTATTCCATGTTCGTTTGTTTAGTAACTCTTTTTAGTTTTTTTCAAAATGGTATCATATATCAATTGTGTTTGTGAAGATGATAAGCACCATACTAGCGGAATAGCTATAAGGAAATAAAATAGCTAAGCCTTTTTACAGCGATTGATCCTTACTTTCACCATGATATTTCCCCATAAAAACATATACCTGTTGAAATAATAAAGGTCTGGTTTTAAATGTCCATCACATAAAAGTATATCAGAATCAAATAAAGCAATCAATAATTTAGGAGTGCTAAACATTAATAAACGACCGTCAAGACGTTCCTTAGTAACATCATGAATAATAAATTCTTCATCATGATTATTTTTACTATAGATTTCTGGAATATCAAAATCTTATGTCTTCGGATGTGCTGAAATAACGACGACTTCGTTCTTTGTAATAAGTACTAGCTGGAATAGAATAAAAGAGTACATAAGGAACTTACATGCAAGCAAAGAAAGTATCAAAGATTAAAATGTAACAGAGTTCAGTCACAAATAAGTTAAACAATTCAATATTTAATTGTTCTTCATCTGTTAAATTTGCTTGTGCATAAAAATGTTCGATAATTTTTAAATTAGATGTTGGTTCTGTAGCAATTCGTTGATCAATCTTTTAATTTAATATTTTCTGCTTCATCACAATTTTATCAAGATGATAGTCATGATTGACATTGTTGGAATCAATTTTCGTCGTTGACATCTAAAATTGAGCAGATTTTTTTCTTCGAAATTTGACATATATATAACTAAAGTTTCTCATAATTAAACAATCTTTTCCTCTTTTTGTTTTTGTCCATTGTAAATCACCTGTTTCAATTGGCCCGGGATTTAGTTCTTGTGATAAAGTACATTCTGCTGCAATTCTATCATTATTTATATCATGTAATTGAGAATTATTATGTTCATTATCTTCACGATTATGAGCATCAATTAATATTTTATGTTTTATATAGAGATTATTATCAAATGCATCGCCATTGTCAGATTCGCTTGAAATAAAAGTTTGATAAGATGGTGGTTGTGCTGATTCTTCAGTAACAAGTACTGTTGGGTTATTTTTAAGTAGAAGATATTTTGATCTAGTTTGGACCATAATGAAAACGTTATAAATATTTATTATAATATCATTTAAGAAACAAATAAATAGAGAAGGATATACGAACTAAGACTTTTCTCTGTAACTATATCTTGACCAATCACATATAATCAATTGTGAGATACTTATTGTGTACAAAATAATTTACTACAGAGAGCATTGTGCTCCAGTTTGATCCTATGCAATCCCAAATAGCAAGGCAATGTCCGATTAAATTGAACATAGATAAAGTAATTAGCTTTTTGGCTTGATATATTCGCGCAATTGGCGATGGTACATTTCTCCATTCAGATGGATAAGAAAGTATTTACAAATAAAAATATAATTTTTATGAGAACATTTTCTTTGCTAACATGAATGGTTTTGTCTGAAAATTTTCTAAGAGGAAAAACTAGAATCAGTTACAAACTTAAGTGGTAAAAATCATTCAAATTTTCGCTTTTCCTTAATTAAATTCATTTAAAATAGTTCAGAATTATCGAAGTAATAAATTATTGATTAATATTCTCAAATATTTGATTTGTTCTAACGATGTTTTTTAGGTAAATCATGTCAAGTCAATATTGTCTCAGTTATGGATGATAATTCATTTCAACTAAATTCAGATCTATGTTCAATTGCTAATGGTGATTTCAATCATGATAAATTTTTGGATATTGTTGTTGTTAATTCAGGTAGAAATGATATTGGAATATTTATTAATTATGGAAATGGCACATTTGCACCACAAATATCATTGACTACAGAAAATTTTTCAAGACCACTTTCAGTTGCTTTAGGTGATTTTAATAATGATACACATTTAGATATTGCTGTTACCAACTATAATACTCACAATATTGGAATATTTCTTGGATATGGTAATGGTACTTTTGCAAGACAAAGACCATTTTCGACTGGTGTTTCTCGTCCAGTATCAATAGCCATTGGTGATTTCAACAATGATCATCAAATGGATATTGTTATAGCTAATAATGGTACGAACGATATCGGAGTACTTTTTGGATACGGTAATGGATCATTTGGAAAACAAATAACTTATTCAACTGGTTATGATTCTCTTCCTATTTATGTTGCCATTACAGATTTTAATAATGATCACAATCTAGACATTGTTGTAGTCAATTATGGAACTGATAATATTGGACTATTTCTTGGATATGAAAATGGAAGTTTTACAAAACAAACAATCTATTCAACTGGACCACAATCAAATCCATATTCAGTCGCTATTAGTGATTTAAATGGTGATGGATATTTAGATATTGCTGTAGCTAATTCGGGTACCAACAATATTGGTATCTTTATTGGTTATGGAAATGGTTATTTTCTATCACAAATAACATATTTAATATCTGCTAAATCGAATCCACATTCGATTATTATTGGTGATTTCAATCTTGATAATCAGATGGATATTGCCGTTTCGAATTACGATGCAAATAATATAAGTATACTTATTGGTTATGGTAATGGCAGTTTTTCAATTCCCACAACACATTCAACTGGTATTGATTCTGAACCATTTGGAATGACTATTGGTGATTTTGATAATAATAATCAATCTGATATAGCTATTGCAAATTTTGGCACACATAAAGTCTTTGTACTTATTGGATATACTATGATGCAAGCTCTAAAACCAACAACATATCCAACTGGATTTGATTCATCTCCTTATCAAATTGCTACCAAAGATTTGAATAATGACACTCAACTTGATCTTGCTGTTGCCAATTCAATTACTAATAATATTGGCGTATTTCTTGGTTATGGAAATAGTAGTTTTCGAGAACAAAAACTCTATTCAACTGGAAATAATTCTCGCCCATTTGCACTCGTTATCAATGATATGGATAATGATTATCGACTAGATATTATCGTCGCTAATTCTGTGGCTAAAACAATAGGAATACTATATGGAGATGGTAACGGAACTTTTGCCACAATCGAAAGATATTCTACAGGAGATTCATCATCGCCACGAGGCGTCGTTGTTGGTGATTTCAATAATGATAATCATTTCGATATTGTCTTCGCTGATTATACTAACGGAAGTATAGGTATTTTGCTAGGATATGGAAACAGAACTTTTGGAAATTTAACAAAATATTCCTCTGGGAATAATGCACAGTCGTGGTTTGTAGCCAAAGGAGATTTCAATAATGATGGTCAATTAGATATTGCTGTTGCTAATTATGGAGCTTATAATATAGGGATTTTCTTTGGACTCGGTAATGGCGCTTTTTCATTGATGATTAGCTATTCAACTGGTCCAGGTTCTTTGCCAACGATGTTGACTATTATTGATATAAACAAAGATAATTATTTAGACATTATTGTTGCAAATTTTGGTACGAATAAAATTGGTCTATTTTTTGGATTTGAAAATGGTAGTTTCACTTCACAAGTGACATGTTCAACAGGTTTGGGTACTTTACCACGTTGGATCAGTATCGCCGATTTTAATAATGATCAAGTGCTGGATTTAGCTGTTGCAAATTCTAATATGAATAATATTGGTATATTTCTTGGAAATCATTATGGATATTTTGGTAATCAATCAACCTATTCAACTGGTTATGGTTCAGTACCATACTCGATTGCTGTTGGTGATTTTAATAAAGATAATCGATTAGATATTGCTGTAGCAAATTATAACGGGAACAATATTGCTATATTACTTGGGCATCCCACTAAATATTCTACAAATGAAACAGTCAATAGAACTAATATTGACAATTTTAATCATAAGACTCAATTGAATTCGACCATTGATGATATGCCTATATTATTAGGTGATTATTATGCAGACTTTCGTAGTCAAACAATGTATTCAACTGGATCAAGATCTCATCCCTATTCAATTTCTTTTGGTCATTTCAATAATGATATACAAATGGATATTGTTGTTGCTAATTCAGAAAATGAAAGTATTGGTATTATTCTTCAAAATGATAATGGTAGTTTTGCTTCTGAAATAACCTATCCAATTGGTATTGGTTCGAATCCTGAACATGTTATTGTTGAAGATTTTAATTGTGATGATCAATTAGATATTGCTCTTACTAATCCAAGAAATAATAGTATTATTATACTTATTGGAAATGGAAATGGAACATTTTCAAAAGAAATAATTTATTCAACTGGTTTTGGATCAAGTCCAAGTGCACTCGCAGTAAATAATTTCGATAATGATAAATACTTAGATCTTGTAGTTACCGATGAGGAAAAAGATGTCATTGAAATATTTTTTGGATTTGATTATATTTCAATTGAAAGAGAAATGTCATGCGATTGTGGTGGAGGTGCAAGTCCAACTTCGGTAGCTACTGGTGATTTCAATAATGATGGACATCTAGATATTGTCTCTACGCATTATGGTTTTGGTAATTTAGGTATTTTTCTAGGCTATGGTAATGGCACTTTCGCACCAATAATGATACATTCGTATTTGCCTTTGTCATTCCCTCAATCATTTGCGGTTGGAGATTTTAATAACGATAATCAATTGGATATTACGGTGGCTAATGCAGGTTATGGTAGTATTAGTATAATATTAGGATATGGGAATGGAACTTTTGCAAGTCCAATATTGTATTCAATTGATTCTACTATCAGACCAATATTCATTGCTGTAGGAGATTTTAATAATGACAACTATCTTGATGTCACTACAGCAAATAATAATGGAAATAGTATAAGTATATTTCTTGGTTATGGAAATGGATCTTTTCAAAATGTCATAACATTATCAACTGGAAAGGGTTCATATCCACTCTCGGTCACTGTTTCTGATGTTAACAATGATAATCAATCAGATATAATTGTTACCAACAGTGGACTGCACAGTGTTGGAATATTTCTTGGATATGGTAATGGAAGTTTTGCAAAACAATTAGCTTATCCAACTGGTCCTAAATCTGCTTCTCGACATGCTATTGCTGGTGACTTCAACAATGATGGACAAATGGATCTAGCCATCGCAAATGGCGGTACGGATAGTGTTGCCATACTCTATGGTTATAGCAATGGCAGTTTTGGAAATTTAAAGACATATTCAACTGGTCCTGATACTTATCGATTAAGTTTGAACCTTGGTGATTTTAATAATGATAAGAACTTAGATATAATTGTTGCTGGTACTACCAATAAGGGTGTAGGAATTCTTTATGGTTATGGTGATGGTACATTTGCCACCATATCAATAGTTTCCATTAGACAAGGTTCTATTCCACGATTTCCTATTGTTGCTGATTTCAATAATGACAATCAGTTGGATTTTACTATTGCCGATAATGGAAATGACAGAATTATCGTGCTTCTTGCAAGTGGTAATCAGCCTTTCGGAGCACAAACATCATTCTATGTTGATGAAGGTTCTCGTCCTTCTTCAGTAACTATTGGTCATTTTAATAATGATAATCAACTTGATATTGCTTTCACTAATTTTGGTACCAATAATATTGGCATACTTTTTGGATATGGAAATCGAATGTTTTCAAATGTAACAACATATTCAACTGGAAATAATTCTCATCCAATATCATTAGATACAGGTGATTTTAACAATGATTCTATAACAGATATTGTTGTTGCAAATTCTGAAACTAATAACATTGTTGTATTTATTGGATATGGGAATGGAAATTTTTCGAATTTTATGTCTTATTCAATGGGAAGTAATTCTGAACCAATGTCCGTTGCTGTAGGTGATTTTAATAGAGATTATCAAATTGATATTGCTGTGGCAAATTATGGTACCAATAATGTATGTATTCTATTTGGATTTGGTAATGGAACTTTTACTAATCAAACATGGTATCCATTAAAATATAATTCTCGACCAAATTGGATCGCTTTTAAAGATTTAAATAATGATGGATGGAAAGATATTGTTGTTACAACTTATGGGAATGACAATATTAATATTCTTTGGAATCTATGTTAAAACTTTATGTTTCACTGAAATATTTTTTCTAACTTTCTTTTAAAGTGTTTTTCTTATTTTTGTTTAATAATAATTATTATATCTATAAGATATGTCTTAAGAGAGACTTTACGAGTCTATCGAGCATCCATCAATAAGGTCATTTTATGGTAAAAATTGACATATAGGTTTTTTTTATATCAACCGATTTCCCGCACAAAATTGGGGTTATGAAAAATTTTTTCGGCTCTTGTGATGTAATTTGATGGAGTTACAGACACTGAAACAAGGAGAGATCTAGAAAATCACGAAGAAATATTCCTGTCCAATATTTGGCTTGTATCTTTGCCATTTTTTTCCATTTTATTTAAACAACGTTCCATTGAAAAGAGCACGTAAAATTGAAAAAATGCAATTTATATCTTCAGAAAAAAATCGAGGCTTAACGTTGAAAAATATTTTTTCCTAAAAAACTCTGTATTTTTTACTTAGGGTATACCAAAAGTAGTGAGCCTGATACTTTATTCTT
>JAJEKB010021308.1:2334890-2349213 GCA_022393335.1 Macrotrachela quadricornifera
TGTTCCAGTTATCAGTGAAATTCGAGTAAAATTAAAAAGACTAAAACAGTCTAAACAAAATCCTAAGCTTCAAATTCATGTTCTCAAAACTAACACAGACATAAAGGAAAAATTCTGTATCAAAGTACAGAACCGATTTGAAGCATTGAGCGAAACCACAACGGCTGACGTTTTGTGGGAGCATATAAAATCCTCAATATTATTGTCTGTGGAAGAAGTAATCTCAAAAGTGCAAACGCACAAAAAGAAGAAATGGATGAATAATGACATTGTACAATTAATGGAACAGAGACGACTCAAGAAATCAGAAAGAAATGTTCAGAAGCAAAAGAAAATTGGTTGAACGAACAGTGTTCAGAGATTGAATACAAGTTGAATGTGAACACCAAATGCGCTTATCAAAAAATCAATAAAATCACCGGAAAAATCAAGATGCACTAGTTTAGGCTGTATAAAATCAAAAAATGGAACCATCCTCATGGATAAATAGGATATATTGAACAGGTGGTCAGAATACATAGAAGAACTGTTCCACGACAATAGAGCTTCTAAGCCCAACATAAAGAAAAATATAGAAGGACCTCCAATAATGAAAGATGAAGTGAGACAGGCTATAAAATCAATGAAATTAAACAAAGCAACAGGTCCTGATGGAATATCCATTGAAATGATCCAATGTCTCGATGAACTAGGTGTCGATGTCATGACAAAACTAATAAACAGAATATATGATACAGTTGAAATTCCAGAAGATCTAATAAAATCAATATTCATAGCTCTTCCAAAAAAATCTGGAGCTACTGAATGTGAACTTCATCGCACAATCAGTCTCATGAGTCACGTAATAAAAATTCTCCTCAAGATTCTGTTGATACGCATGAAAAGCAAAATCAGGCCAGAAATAAGAAAAGAACAATATGGATTCACACCTGATAAAAGCACCAGAAATGCAATTCTCATTCTTAGAATGATAATAGAAAGATCTATAGAAGTCAAACATGACATATACCTCTGTTTTCTCGATTACACAAAAGCGTTTGACAAAGTCAAACACGGCAATCTATTCAAAATTCTAGAAAAGCTAGATATTGATCGCAAAGATCTACGATTAATACGAAATCTATATTGGAATCAGAAAGCCGCCATGAAAGTACATAATGACATTAGTCAATACACAAATATCAAGAGAGGTGTCGGACAAGGTTGTGTTCTATCTCCAGACCTCTTCAACATCTATAGCGAAATGATACTCAGAAATATAGAAGATGTAGAAGGAATAAAAATTGGAGGCTATAATTGTAACAACCTTAGATATGCAGACGATACTGTATTAATAGCTAGTACTGAAAAAGATCTGCAGAAAATGATTGATATAGTCTCAAAAGAAAGCATAAAGATGGGACTATCACTCAATGTCAAAAAATCAGAATGCATGATTATTTCCAAGAACAAAATCCCACCGTCATGCAACATTAATATCAATGGCGAAACAATCAAGCAAGTTGCTCGATTTAACTACTAGGATCCATCATAACATCAGATGGACGACGTGATGAAGACATCAAAAAAAGAATTGCTCTCGCTAAACAAGCATTCCAAAAGATGAGTCCAATTCTGAAAAATAGATCTGGGCATGGCCAGTCATGTGATACCCCATTCGTTTTACTACAATTATTTAGTAGAAAAACGTGAAATTTTTACCATATATAGTACATATATAGTGCTAACGATTTGTCATTTTCAGAGGTCTATATGTTTCTAGAATAGAACATTTTTCGAATACTTCTTTAGAACCAGTACTCTAAACGCAAATGAAGTATCAATGGTGCTAGTCTATTAGCAAATGATCGTGCGAGAAGAAACAACATATTCTACTATTTATTTGCGAATTGGGTGTTTATCTAAGTTCATGTTACATAGAGTAGAAACAACTTGTGTGATCTTAGTTATTTTTTCAAAATCATCAATCGCTCCTCGATAAACACCACCTAGAATAGCATAGGTTTTGAGACGTTGATTTATATTTTCTATAACTGCTCTTGCGCTATTAATGTCACGATTGAGCTTTTTGTCATCATCTGTTAATTGACGTCCCCGTTGTTTTTTCCTTAGAGTTACCACATAATCTTCCCCAATATATCCTTTATGACTAATAATTTGCACAGAATCGTTCACATGTTCTAATAGTCCAGATTCTCTTAGAATTGTGATATCATGTGCACTCCCACGATAACATTCGGATACATGTACTATTCGATGATGAAAGTCACACGCTATATGTACCTTCATTGCATAATTCGTTGGACTTTTTAAATGATAATAAGCTTTACGTTGATCTGAATCATAAGATTCAGGAATTGCAATGAAGGTCGAATCAACTATTAATATGTGATGGCGTTCTGGACCATGCGGTGTTCGATTACTTGCCATATTGATAGGTAATGAAATTAATTTTGGATATATACAGGAATATAAGATATCGATGATTTCTGTTAGGAAATAATTTACTGTTGATCGACCCAAATTGATCTCTGTAGAAATATATTGTTCGGAATGATAATGTTTTAAATGCCATAATGTAACCACAAGTAAATTGATGGGAGAAAGATATGGTGTTATAATATCGTCTTTATGTTTTTCTTTTCTATGAGATCGATAACGTATTAGTGATTCTTCGCACATAAATTTATATTGTCTGACTGTAGATCCGAATTTTGTACAGTATGCAAAAATGGAGTTTTGCATTTCAATTACTCACTGTTGAAAACATTCATATCTATCAGCACTGTATTAATATAATTGGAAACAAGCTCATCATTATGAATGCTGATTATTTTAGAAACAATATGTTTTTTTATTCTGAAATCTTATAAAAGGATTCAGCTATTTAAATAATGTAATAGTTGTAAATATAGTTTAAATAGCTGAACTTTTACTTTTCAATAGCTACTGTAACAAAAAGTTACACGAATATTATAGATGCGCCTTACTTTGAGTAGCTATATAGAGTTTTAAATAGCTATAATATTTAATTAAAAAGTATCTCTCTTGAGAAGCTACGATTATCCACACAAACACTCCAAGTTGTCCTGACAAACATCCACAGAACTCCATAATCTACATTCTGACCCAAATAAGCGCTATCCCCAAAAAAACTTTTCTTAACGAACTATCCTTTGAAACCATATAAGACTGGCCAAAACGTGCCTATATATATATGCAAACACTCAGAATCTCTATTATGGTCCACATAAACATACCAAGTTATCTTGATAAACACCCACAGCACTCCATAATCTACATTTTTACACGAATAGGTACTGTCCCCAAATAACTTTTCTCTAGAAACATCTCTTAACATAAAGAGAATCGTTGAAATAAGTAAAAATGCATGAAAAAAGAGAAAAAATGTAAAAACATATGGTAATATTGAGTTAGTTTATATAAAGGACTTAATAGATCCAAATTAGAATTTCTAACAACACGAAAATACTATAATCCAATCTCTGACATATAATTCGAAATATCTTCTTATGTATTATTTATTTTATTAAATAAAAAATACAATATTATCACGTGATTAAAAAGAGCTTCAAAAATACTAAAAAGTAGTCGTAGAAGTACTCGTAATTCATCAACAGTACGTAGATATGCCTTGATAATAAACACTAAGATGTTCGAAACGTCGAAAAAATACAAAATTATCTCGAATATAAAGAGAAAAAATATGATTGAATTAAAATTATCACCACTCATTGATTTTATAACTTACTAAAATTTCTTGAGATAGGAAAATTGAAATCTGAGGTAAGATTTCTATAAAACTTGAGTAAAGTTAATCGACGATGGAAAATTTGAGTCTGAAATAAACTTCTAGGATATTCAACTGAACATTGCCGATATGAGAAACATAGATTAAGTAATGTCCACTCGGGAGTGGCGTGACAAGGAGGTGTTGATGACTGACTCGAACATAGTTGTCATATTCTCTAGCAGAGAGGCGCTTTTGCAGAAAGATTGAGAATCATTATTTGTAAAATTGAGATTAGACACGTTTTGGGAGTAAAACATTCAGAATAGAGCACTACCTAGTAATACTTAATAGAAGTATTCGCTTACATTATCCATATAAAAAAAAGTCTTGAATAAAGTTCTTCTATTAACAAAAAATTTATTATGTTGGGTGATTTATTAGAATGAATAAAAAGAAAAAAAATAGGTTAGTCATAACACTCGCACACCGCAAAAAGTTTGAATTTGAATGTTCTTGTGATCGATTAATGCAAGGTTATTTAAGTAAATTTTCGAAGATTATATTTCGTTTATCAATAATTTTTAATAATTTATTTGATCTTTTATCTCGTATGAGTTCATTATATTGAACCAATTCCCATTCGATTAACAATTGATCACCAATATTGGGTGAAGGTAAACATTGTTTCAAATTGTTTTCTACAGTTTTCTTCAAAAATTCTAATGAAGTAGATTTATTTTCAACATATCGAAAAGTCATTTTTATTTTTCTTCTATCATTTTGATCTTGATCGATAATCAATTGCCATTCGAATATATCACATTCACTCATACAACTTTCAATATTAGATTTCGATAGAGTTCCAAAATTCATCATAGTTAATCGTTCACTTTGAAGAACTTCAATTAGACCATACTTGTTATTATTATCATTCAATATCAATTGTCCAATGTCTCCTGTATCAAATCGAATGAGTTGATTACGTCGTCGAATTAAATTTGTTACAACAATGTGTGAATTGATAATTTCTATGTTAATCAGTTGTTTTGGATACATATATATTCTCGTAGATGAATATTTAGGTATTTGACATGCAAATACACCAGCTTCTGCTGAACCATAGAAACCCAAATAGATATGACAATTAAATATTTGTTTAAAATAATCTCGTTTGAATTCATCAAGTGATTCACCAGCAAAAAATATTCTATCAAATTTTACTTGTCTTTTTGGATATTCTTTTTCGATAAATAAAGCCAATTGTATTAAACGATAAGGTGCCCCCATCAATACATTTGGATGAAAATATTCAATTATTTTGATAACATCATTATCTTTCGCATCACCACCCACTGGTAATGTTGTACAATTAGCAAATGAACAAAAATCGTTGAATATTTCAAGTGATCGATACATATTACCTGCTTGAAACAAATTGAGACAAACATCACTCTCCAAAAGCACATTTTCGGAGATCATCATATCCGTTAAAATTTGTCTTTGTCGTTCATTTTCATGAATATCTGTAGCAAAGTATAAATCTTCTCCTCCACTACCTCCAGATGATGATAAATAAACACTTTTATTCCATTGTCGTTGCATTGAATTCGACAAAGTTAGCTGTTGACGTAATTGTGCCTTGGTTAACACACTACCATCATCACTACAATAAATATGTTGACGTTGTACATATGGACGAAAACAGTAACCTCCGGTAGAAACGTTGACAATCTTATTTGGAGATGCTCGAATGATTCCCATATTGAAACATTGATCATTGAAACAGTACAACGTACCACAAAGATTCATCGATTCAAATTGTATTGACTCGTGAAAATATTGTACGATCCATTGTTGATGAGTTGCATCCGAGAGTAAAAACAACCATTTATCAACTGAAGTATCCATACCTAATTCATAATTTTGAAGTCATATTTTTACATGAGTAAAACATATTAGAAAACAGTCAAAATATGTGACCTCAAAATTTCCAGTTGATCTACTTCTTTTGTTCAGCATATTAAGTTGACATCTAAGTTCTTGCGTTTTCTTTTTAAATATAAAGGGAGTATGAATATCTTTCGAATAATAATAAAGTCATCGATATGAATGGTGATTTACCTCGACCCGGTAGACCACTGGAGGTAGATGTGGATCTCTTAAAGTAGCTTGAGTGCTCTCATACTGCGGTGGAAATACATCTGAACGAATTAGATAAAAGGTTTGATGTTTCTATGGATTTAATAACATCTCACGGCAACTATCAATAGCTCCGCAATCTTATCACTAGCGATGAGAAGTGGGTGTTGCACATTAACTACATGCACAGACGCCACCGGCTAAGTCCTGGTCAAACAGACGTAGCTAATCCTGAGCATTTGGTGGGATATCAATGGAATTATTCACTTCGAAAATTCTTCCGAATGGTTGCGCCATTATCGCTGATCTCTACTATCAACAATTGGATGGAGCTACTGAAAAACTCCAGAGAAAGCATGATCGAATTTTCTATTCTTCGTCTTCAAATCCTCATAAACCACGAACTTTTAACTTCAAACAAAAATTGTGGTAAATACTAGAAATGCGTAAACACGAAATTTTGAGCTCACTTTTGTTCACTTTAGAAAATCTACCCATGCTAATATTTTCCTCTTTTCCTAACATACATGGGGCACTACAAAAGTTTTACAGCCAGCCCTTACGACAAATATTCAGAGGCTGGTTCTAATGTATTTTTTCAAAGTACTGTCCTTCAGCATCGATGCACTTGTGCATTCGAATAAACCAGTCTTTGAAGCAGTTTTGGAAGTCTTCTTTTGTGAGGCTGTCTATGGCTTGTTCTAAGGCTGCTAACATTGCGTCGTCGTCGTTGAATTGAATGCCACGTAGCTGATTTTTAAGTTTGGGAAACAAGAAGAAGTCACAGGGACTAAGATCTGGTGAATATGGAGGATTCGGATATGATTCTACATGATTTTCGGCTAAAAATTCGTTGGTAATCCAGGCTCGATGTGGTCTTGCGTCATCATCATGAAGAATGAGGCCTCGAAGACCGCTCCTAGGTCGTCATTCTGATACAGTTTTGAAGACTTGTGGTAGACAGGTGTTGACATACCAACTTGCATTTAATGTTGCACCAGTTTCTAATGGTACCGTCTTGATTAAACCAAATTTCATAAAAAAACAGCCACCATTCTTTTGCCTGAACTTTTGTTTCGACGAACTTTAGTTGGACGTGGATCAGTTTTTGACACCAAAACTTTTGATTGCTCGTTTGTTTCTGGATTATAATGATAGAACCAAGATTCGTCACCAGTTATAATGTCAAATACACGACGGTGCCGGCCTTCTTCGAATCTATTCAATGAGTGTCGGCAAATTTGAATACGCCACTGTTTTTGATCATCGGTTCAATGATGTGGCACCCATCGAGCACAAATCTTGCGTAGCTTCAAATAATCATGAATGATTGAATTAATTGCTGGCGAACTAATACCAAAGATGTCTTCTATTTGTTTGTATGTTGAATGAGGATCATTATCAATTATTGATCGTACAGCATCAATAGTTTGTTCGTTGACAGATGTTCGAGGACGATTTGGACGGGCAGCATCTTCAACACTAAAATTATTCCGCTGGAATTCATGAAATCAACGAAGAGCTGTGGTGTCACAAGGTGCTTGGTCCCCCCATGCTTGCACCAAACGGGCATGGCTTTCGTTGTATGTTAAACCAATTTTCCAGTCATATAAAATCATAGTGCGAAATTGTTCACGTGTGAGTTGAATACTCATATCGAAAATGATACGAGGGTGATTCGAAAGAAATGAAAAAATACAATGATGGGTAATCCGTGGAAGTTTGAAATTTTGCACATAGTCCTAAATATGTTTAGTCGTTATAGTAGAATAGATGTCCTCAAATTACGACTTCTAGAAGAGTCCGGCTGCAAAACTTTTGTAGTGCCCTATGTATATTTGCAATCAGCGATAAAGCAAAAAAGAAAATTTTCACAAATGACAATAATAGAGAGAAAAACTACACTGATAATATGTAAATGTAAGTTTTATTGAAAGATTAAACAACGAAAGCAGAATATTTCCAATAAATTAATCACCTTGCATTTGAAGGATATTTATACCGAATAATATATTCAAAAAAACTACTAAGTATGTCAACTATTATCACCAACTACGAAGTAATACTGTTAAAAATATTCCATTTTTTCAAACATTCTTTTCATTCACTCATCGTAATTCTTAGTGTAATTGATGATATTTGTAATCTAAGTACAGGATATCACAAAAGTCATTTTACCGATAGATGACTTCATATCTTTACCAAAGTTCACAGCCAAAGAGCTGATTTTTTTAAACAATCATAGAAGCATGTTCACACTTTTAAACGATACTAAAACAGTTAGGTTGACTGCTTGTTAAGTGAGACTTCCAGTCTTCAGTCAAAAAATGATATTGTTTTCTCATATATGGAAGAAACAACTCTGGTCAATGGAAACGACGCCGTTTACGGTGTCGTTTACTGCAGTTTACGATGCAAAAACGGATATTTTACCACTGTATGTTCACCGTATTGAGGCGTAATACGTGAAGCAGTAATACTGGGCCTGACGAAAGCCGTAGGACATTCATAGAAGAACCGTATACTGCTGTATTTGCTTTGTTAAGTGCTATCATCGCCTTGTATTACTGCTTCACGTATTACAACCCGAAATAACTCCGTTTACGGATCGTTTTATACCGTATACGATCGTATACGGCCCGTGTTATTTGATCAGGGAATGTACAACGAAGGAATCTCAACTTATCACGATGAATTACTATCAATCAATGAGCCTCTGACTAATATGTGTTTTGTATCTTATACATATATTTTCTCTTCATATTTTTGTCGTTCTTTTCTACTATAGTCTAAATTCATAGCCCTAACGTTAAAAATTGTTTTTTCTTCGAATATCATTCGCTCACATTCATCTAAAAGTAATATTTTCTTCTTAAGACTAGGAGTCTCATTTAACACAGAGTCAATTGAACTTTTTTTAATGTCATTTAAAAATGTGAAACAAAATCAACTCTTTAGCTCTGAACTTTGGTAGAGATATGGAATCATCTATCGATAAATTGACTTTTGCGTCACCCTATACATCTAGTAGTTAAGAATCATGTGCTGTTCGTTGACAGATTGTTATTTGTTTCTTCTCATTTTTCTTATCAATGAGGCTGAAATTCAGACGTGTCTTCTAATTATCATTGTTCCACAAATCAATGCTTTCAATTAATTGTTTTTTTGATGGATTTTTTGTGAACGAATTCCTTCTATTTATCGAATAGTACAAAAACATGTTCATCTACCATCAAGAACTGATACCAATCAAACTATTGAATCGTGATAAACTAATGAAAACACGTTGCTTCAATAAAATATATACTTATTATTATTATTAGCTCATCAGAAATTTTCGTTTTCATGTTGATCTAGTTCATATAAAGGAAAAAATCCACAGTAGAGTCGAAAGATTATCCGTATATCTATATAGATAGATTCTGGGCACTAATTTGTGGCAAACTATCACCATGCCTCACACGGGTTGTCTTCCAGATCGATGATGTCGAGTGTCTTGAGTGAATGAAAAAAGTGGTGTTAAAGGATGAATGAGAGATAAGTCGTCACTCACTTGGTTGTCTCTGAGTGCCTCATGGAGACAACGAGCACCTTCGTGATCGATCCAGTTGTTACGCAGGTCGACGGTGGTGAGTGTCTAGAGTGACTCGAAAGAGTGATGTTGAAGGATGAATGAGAGATGAGTCGTGATTTACTCGATTGATTTTGAGTGCCTCAGCGAGACAACAAGCTCCTTTGTCACCAATACCGTTAGCACACAGGTGGATTAGCGTGAGTGCCTAGAGTGAGTCGAAAGAGTGCTGCTAGAGGCGACATGTGAAATGAGTTGTGACTTACTTGGTTGACTTTGAGTCCTTCTGCGAGACAACAAGTTCCTTCATCATCAAGACTGTTACGCCACAGATTGATTGTGGTGAGTGTCTGCAGGACATACACATAATGGTGATAAAGGATGGATGAGAGATGAGCTGTGACTTACTCGGTTGACTTTTAGTGCCTCAGCGAGACAAGAAGCTCCTTTAGTATGGATATCGTTGTAACGCAGGTCGATGGTGGTGAGTGTCTTGAGTGAGTGGAAAGAGTGGTGCTAAAGACCGGATGAGAAATGAGTCGTGAATTACTTGGTTGACTGTGAGTGCCTCAGCGAGACAACAAACTCCTTCATCACGAATATCGTTGGCACACAGGTGGATTGTAGTGAGTGTCTAGAGAGAGTCGAGAGAGTGGTGCTAAAGATCGGATGAGAAATGAGTCGTGAATTACTTGGTTGACTTTGAGTGCCTCTGCGAGACAACGAGCGCCTTCAGTACCGATGTTGTTCTCACCCAGATCGATGGTGGTGAGTGTCTAGAGTGAGTCAAAAAATTGGTGCTTAAGGATGAATGAGAGATGAGTCGTGACTTACTCGGTTGGTTTTGAGTGCATCAGCGAGACAGAAAGCTCCTTCAGTACCGATATTGTTCTTACGCAGGTCGATGGTGGTGAGTTTCTTGAGTGAGTCGAAAAAGTGGCGCTAAAGACCTGATGAGCAATGAGTCGCGACTTACTCGGTTGACTTTGAGTGCCTCAGCGAGACAGGAAGCTCCTTCAGTACCAATATTATTCTTACCCAGGTCGATGGTGGTGATATTCTTGAATGTAGTAGTGATTTGTAAATGTTGAGTTCTCTCTGTACGTATGACTTACTGTATTATCCGACATGGCATTCACGAACCTGGCGAAATTGTTGGTTCTATATGGAACAGTCACTTTGAGACTGGTTAGTGTCTGTATAGTACAATGTTCAGTTTGACGTGGATCACATGGAAGAAAAGTGACGCTATCGCAATCATGGTTTTAGTTCTCCGAAATGCGATATCGTCCTCTCTGTTTCATTAAGCCAGTAGGTTTTATGTTATATTCTGTTTGTAGAAACCCCCTTTATCTCAAGAAAAACAGTGGTTAATGATGTCTTTAAAAAGTCGGATATCGTCCGATTTCTCTCAGAAAATGCTATCCCCCACAATTTCGAAGCAATTTCTGCTAGAAAAGCTACGATAATCAGAAATCGCTAAGCGATATGCACCGATATCTGATGTGAAAGAGGGCAATTTACTGATTGAATAATTGTATGGGTGAGTGATATCTGTCAGAGATCGAGCGATTTAGTGGAAAAGTCCGAAATCGTTAAGCCCTCAAGAAAAAAACTGTTATTCAACTGCAAGGAGTGCAATAGATACAAAGTGAACTGTCATGCAGAATATACGAAATGTCAAAGAAGGAGATCACAAAGATGAAAGATAGCCTCAGGTCTGATAGGCTGCTCGCATCAAGGATACCCGTCTGAAACACCAATGAGAAATCACACAAAACGGGATCCGAGTCTCATTGAAAGTGGAAAACATCACGGAAAATGTTTGAAATATCCGAGGAGAAACAACGAAAAAGGTATGTTGGAGATTCTGCGGCAAACGATAAGTCAGGCAATTCAACAGATACCTTCATCGCGAAGGGATCTTCTAGGTTGTCGACTAATCCTCTTGGTTTACTGAAGGATATGAATTCAACAGCGTTGCATAGCTTCTACGGAATACATGCGATAGTTAACACCATTCGACAAGTCACTCTGAATGGCGAAACATGATGATGATGAAATCTACCTGGAATGGATTATACGTGTTGATGATTGCATCGAGTCGCGCACAAACACCACGTGCACTGATAAGAATGTCGACTGGGTGAAGATTATCCAGTATTCGATAAACCAACTCGATAGGTAGGTTGCTCAATGACGAGTCCTTGGAGTGAGAGAACTCCGTTCGTTTCGGCGTAGAATCATGCGACATTCTCTGTTGCTCTGAAAAGTGTGCTTGATGGTGTGAATGGTGTGTGATAATATATGCTTGAGACTATGCCTGATAAGATAACAGAAGAAGACATTTCAGTCAAATCGTGCAATTATATTTCAAACAGAACGCAAAAATCACGCAACGTATGTAGGGTGAGTAGAAATAGACCGTTCCACGACAACGGTTGTTTCTGTATTGCCAGGACTCATCAGGTGATTTAGAAAGATATTATATCAATAGTAATTCAGTAATCTCTATGAGATTTGGATACAAAGGAATTACTATTATGTGATACAATGATCTATGTGTTACTATTGTACACAGTAAATTTTCAATAGAATGAACAGTTGCTATAATCAAATGTAATGAATATACATGTGAAGGTGAGTTAAGCCACCATGACATGTTATCGACCTTATTTTTCGAAGATCCCATCAAGAGGATGAGTACAATTACCACAAACACATAAATATTTTCACTTTTATTGATATAGATTATCAAGTGACTAGGTAAGAGCATACCACGACCGGTTTCATCCTTGCTCAAGGAACTCCTCAGGTGGCTTATGACATTTTTGTTTAATTGAAGAAGAAATCAAACTAAAACATCATCTACATAGTTGTACACAAGCAGAGTAAAACAATGTATAGAAGTTTTGAAAAAACCTAGGGTATGATTAGAAAAGAGCATACCACGATCGAGGGTGTGGGTGAATGGAGGAACCATGATGTTAACATTTCACCTCAGCAAAGAGGATCGATAGAACAGATGCCGCCGCATCAATCGAGATACAATGGGGAAAATAGAGATCATTCCAATACACTAACCATCAGTATAAATAGGAGGCCGGTCTCGGGGCCAGCCGACGGGCTCTAAAAATACGTATTGAAAAAGCCTGTCTTATTGAGCGAAACAAAGAATAACAGAAGAATAATTATACATAGTCTATCTTACTGGTCTTTTCAAAGCTTTTCATTGGAAAATATAAACAAAACAGATACAAATGGGTTTTTAGAAAACCAGTGAAGAATCGAAACAGAACAGAGTAAACCGTTTTCTGTCGTTTTTTTGCTATTGTTGCTACACGATTGTATTTTTCTTGTGAGTGAATTTGTTTTAAAAATTCTATCCTATTTCACAGATTTTTTCATTTTGACTTTGAACTCGACATCCATTAAAATCATTTTTCATTGTATTCCTCTATTATCATTTCATCAAAATTTTGTGTGACTGAAACTTGACTTATAAATAGTTCTGCAAACTCATTATTTATGGGCCTAGATCAGCACTAGAACCGGATTGGTTGTAAAAAAAATCAACTGGTTCGTAGAGATGGGAACTTTACGGGTTGAAATTTTTCAAACGCCTTCTTTGTCAATCCTGTTTTTGGCCATAAAAAAAAACCAAGATACCATATAATTTTCTGGTAAAGTTGGTAGAAAAGGGAGTAAAACACAAATTATTTTAATTATTTGTTGTGAGGTTTACCTTAAAAAGATGGTTTATGTCGGGTGTCTCATACATGCTCTCCGAAACTACACCCTTAGACTAAAGTCTTTCCCCTCTTCGTTTATGTGCTATCATACTTTATGTAAAATTTATTGCCAAGTAAAGATATGACTTGAGAGTTTTGTTGTATTGTGATCCGCATACCGTACTGAAATAAAACTCTCAAGTCATATCTTTACTCAGCAGTAAATTTTATACAAAGTATGATATCATTAGAAATAAAGAGGGGAGAAGAATTTTGTGTACGGGTGTATTCATATCTAAGACCATTTTTCTATAAAAGTTGTCTTTCAAAAGAATTCAAGATTTTTATCTGTTTCACCAGAATTTTGCCAGTACAACATGTGATTTCAATCGATCAGTTTGTCAACCAGACTGGTTCACCATTTCACAACGGACTCCCGGCACTGATCCATATCATTTCGTAAAAAAATGAGTATTCTCAGAAACAAAACCTGAAGACGATTCAAATAGTCGAAAGAGGTCGAGATGTTCGAAATATTTCATTTTACAAGAAGATATAAGAGAGCACCCATAAGAACATCGAGGGATCGAAGCACTCGTCAAAATTTAGTTTTTCGATTTGATGTTCTCATCTTGTTCAGCATCATCGAAAACCTCTAAATCCAAATTTTTAGCGCATTTGGTTGAGGTGTTGAAAAATTAGCTCGATTTTAGTCTCGAGCACTCTCGAAGTGATGCCAAAAAAATCATCAAAAATCATCTAAACAAAGTTGATTTTCTTTCAACGATAATAAATTGACAAAATTTTTAATGTTATATACCAAAAGATAGAGCGTGAGAAGCTGAACAAAACTAGCTATTTACAAATTATTTCTCACTGGACTAAACGGATTTTTCTGATTAAATACTTTTAATCACTACCATTTTTCGAGCAAAAATTAGGGTTTTTTTTTCATTGTTTCATATGCCTCTTAGTCATTTTATGAGACCCCAGATTGAATTTCACATATGTTATACAACTTTTTCTCCTCTACAAAATGGTTAAAAAAACATCGAAAAAGTTCTGTTACCAATGAGGTCAAAAATGGTCCACAATGTTGACCAACTAGGTAGTATTTTTAAGAAAAAA
>JAJEKB010021308.1:2349613-2408820 GCA_022393335.1 Macrotrachela quadricornifera
TTAACCGAAATTTGATTTTCGTCATCACTAGAGCAAACTGCAGCAGACAGTAAAAACCCGTTAAATGGAAATCTCGCATTAATTTCATTGAATTTTGGTTCATATTTATATTTGCCATTCATTGTGAAACGATCTCCTTTAGTTAGTAGAATGTCTGGACGATAAGTACCTATTTCAAAGTCAGGTCGATTGATATTCAATTCACATAAAAAATTATGAATTTTAGGTTCGAACTGAAATGTTTGTCGTATTTCTGCACCTAATTCTGTCGGTTGACTATATTGATAAACAATTTGTTTCATTACTTTGTATAAACGATTGTGTTGTTCATTGAAATAATCGAGAAGTGTATGAGAAAATGTAATATATTCAGAACGTAGATTATTCTGATTGTGCGCAGAAAAGACATTGTATAGTGGTGGGATATTGAATCGAATGCAAAGTAGATGACAGCGATAGTCAAGAATTTTCGTATGTCTATGCAAGAACTTTCGATTGTTTAAAATGATCATCGTATATTTTTCTAGGTGAAGTGTGTATTTGGAAACTTTATTGATTGCTAAATTGAGTTCATTTAGTGCATCACTCTTGTTATCCAATAGAATATCTGATCGATATCGAATTTCACCATCATTAAATAAAATTGGTGCATTGATATGATCGTCATGATTTGACTTTCTAAACTCCGATGGAACGTTGATTTTAAAATTTTCTGTCATCAATGAGTTTCTACATTCAATTGGTAGCAATTGTATAATGTCCATAGCTCGAATAATTTCCAATTGTCCACCGCCTAACTGATCTTTTTCTAAAACAAACAGTGCGATGTATTCGGGTGGACTAGATTCGTATGAACAATCTGTATGAAATGAAACCTCTTGATCTGTTTGAGAACGATCGGGATGTTGTTGTGTATCTGTGATCGATACTAATGGTCGTATATGCCAAACGAACGAATTTTGATCTTCATTATGTGTCAGACATCGACCATCAAGCTTGGTTATTATATCCACAAAGAATGATTCAATCTGATCATTATCAGTAGGTAAAGCATTCGTTGAAAACTGAATTTGAACATAACCATCGATTTTCAGTTTCTTCTCTATTGTTCGTAGCTTATCAGCAGCGAACTGGAACTTATTTGCATCGAAATTCATTTTGTCTAAAAATAAGAACAAGTAACACCCGTCATCTCGGCTCACTTAACCCTCAACTGTGGAAGGCAGGAGTATATTTTGCATGTGTCTATGTGGGAAGAATTGAATCAGCAACTTTATACGAATAAGAATTTCAAATCACTTTGCTTCAAAGGTAACAATCGAAAAAATAAATACACGATCTTTCTTGTAAAACATATTTTTTATTAAGCGCTTATAATATTATAAGTAGTAACTATTATTGATTCAAAAAATCAACCCATCAGTTTTCGTTGGTTTTCACCCGTGACACAAAGTCCCAAACTATTATTTTTCAAATTATTCGCATAACAGTCAACAAAATAAGGTGCACAAAAACTAACTTTTAACTCTAACCAAAACGAGCAAAAACCAATTTAACTACTATCGTGTGATCTACCTATGACTGAGGGACTAGCAGTTCACAGCCTATCACGTCTCCTATAATATAGCACTTAGACTTCGTATATAGATGGTTTGAGGTGGTGAGCCCATGAAAATTGGTCGAACATTTTGTAATAGAAGTTTGAATTCTTCAGTGTAAGGACGAAATCAATATTAATTATATTAATATAACAATGTTACACAAAACTAATGATCCAGACAAATAAGTTAGGATAATATAAAAGAAAGGGAAACACGACTGTTGCTCCCGAAACATTTGCTATCCGATGACTTTTGCTCTGCAATGATACTTGCTTTCCGAACAGTTGAGGGTGTAGGCGCACGTCTGAGTAAGGATGAGAGGACGAGAGTGAGCTTCGGTTTTGATTAGAACTTGATCTGGACCTCGAGAGCCACTGTTGCGGGAACATCTGTCATGGAATCGAAAGAAAAAAATGGAAGCTTAAAAACTATAAGCAAATTCTTCTAAATGTCGTAATAATGTTGACTATCTTGATGATGAGAATGTGTGAGAGGACGATATTTTAAAGACATTCTGGTCTAACTTATTTGTCTGAATCATTAGTTTCGTGTGACATTGTTGTATTAATACAATTAGTATTAATTTCGTCCTTACACTGAAGAATTCGAGCTTCTATTAAAGAAAGTTTTTGTTCTTCTATTAAAAAATGTTCGACCATGTTTTGCTTTTCCTGAGGTGGCATTCTTTTGCTCCCCAATGGTCTTTTATCTCCGACACAGAACTCATCAACCACAAACTATTCGTTTTCATAAGATCCTCCGTACAATCGAGAAAATTATATTTAAGATTGTTGTTCTGCTCGATCTTTCATCAAATCTGATAACTTCAAAAATACCTTTTAGAGTTGCGTAATGGCTTTCGTCTCCTAATTCAAAAATGCTTCACAAAAGAATAGAAGCTTCTCCTATATAAAAACCTACTACAATTAAATGATGAAGAGACAGCTAATACTTCTATATATATAAAGCTATTAAACTATCAATCATATTTTACTAAAAATAATTTTAACGTTTTGTCCAAACTAATGACATCATAAGACACCTCCTTTCACTCATACGTGTCTGATGATGTCATTAGTTAGGACGAAACATTAAAGTTATTTTTAATAAAAGAAAACATGATTGATAGTTTAACAATTTTAATATTTTCATCTTAGAAAAGGACTACTTGTACAAATCTAAGCTTCATCTTTATACTCCATATTGAATGTGGATACGTGAAGAAGAATACTTACTTATCTACTGTATCAGTTATAGATTGCCAACAATTTTTGTCACTCTTGACAGAACGAAAAGAAAGTATGAATAGATACATACAAAAAAACGCTATTCTTAAGTGCACTCATTGCTTCAATAATCGCTCATCCATATAGCTCGCAGAATGTGTCATAAAAAAAAATATACCATCCATGTGATCGTTTTTCTTTCTTTATTTGTGCGTAGCTGCAATTAACTGTAGGACATATGACACACTTTGAGTACCATCTTTGACAATATGTCATGATATTTATCATATAAACCTGATGAACTCTACCACTAACACCTACCAATACTCGTTTCGAACAGTTTCAAAAGTCAGTCTAAATTAAAATCTACGAACATCATACTTATGACAATAAGCAATTAATTGAATCGATCTTGGCCCAAAATTCGTATCACTATATAGAACCTATGCGTATAAAAATCTTATCAATTACATTTTAATATACAGCTTGATTAAGTTAATTTTGAACACTTTTGTTTAGTTTACTGCATCTATTGATAAATTGAAAAATTTTTTATTTTTATATGGTTGAATAGAGCATTTATTTTTCTAGCAAAGTACATAGTTTTTATTTGATCAATGTGCATCTTGATGAAAAAATACTTTTTTTAAAATTTTTCCTTTCTATGAAATTCGCATATATTTTTCTTGACTAATTAAATATTATAACTTAGTACTTCAATGAACAATTTCTATTTGTATATAACTACATAGAAACTTAATCACTCTATCAAACTATAAAAAGTTCAAAAACTAAGCCTATTTTACGTACTCTTTATGGTAAAGTACCTTCGATCGAACTGAATGGAATACTGCTGTAGTCTTTCACTATTATTGTTTTTAAAACTATCTTTGTAATGGAATTTATATCATTTACGGTTCGTCATGCATGTTGAATTGATCCGAAAAATGTAGAAGCATCTCAATTTATAAATTTTATGCTCCTTTCCGAAATATTTTATGAGCAATAGATCATCTACGTCTCTGTTAGATAGCCTTCTGCTTATGAATTGACTTAGATACTGTCAAAATAATAGTGATTTGTATACAAATAAAAGATGATCTAAAAGTTGCGAAGCGATATATAGATAACTCGTCAGTGTAAATATAAATTATTTATGGATAACTATCACAATCAAATTTTCTAGATAAGTGCTTTTGTATATGTTTAAATGTACGATAAGTTGCCGAAGTCCATTGTAGATTTATTGAATGCATTTACAGAATAAGTTAAGCTAGCAGTTAAATAAGTAATGAAAGGAAAACAAATGCTAATATATTAGGAAAAGCCAATTAGGAAATAACTAGTCTGTTAATCAGCAAGAAATAAATAGTATAAATCTCGACAATCAAGGAAAAATAAAACTTCTATCCGAAATACTGGGATAAAAGACACAAAGTTTGTGTAACAATCGACTAATATTGGAAAAGAATTACAAATTTTTCAGCATTTTTCATCTAAAACATGTCGTATTGTTATAATGAATTGAAAAAGATGTAATAGTTCCATATTTAAGTCTATTAAGAACTGTACTAAAAAGTTATTTATATACCTCTCTATCAGACTCGCGTTTCACTTCCAGTAGAAAATTCTCTGATTCACAGGAAAATAATTCTCGTTGAGTATATCGAAGTTCAAGTTTCGTTGGTAGCTATCCATTATAAATTTAATTTCGTCATCTTTCTAAAAATGTTGCATTATATTGAAATTTTTGAATATCAGAATTTCAACGATGTTTTTCGAAATACCTGGTAGATTTTCTACAGATCTACTCTGGAAAAATCCCTGTTGGCCTTAGAACAAACAATAAAACACACAACCTCTTTTTAGTTCTTTTCATATGACCCTTTCTTCAATCAAGGAAGTATATGCATCCTTGATGAAGAGTACATATTGTTTTTTTCCAATGAATTGACATATCAAACAAGTTTGTATCTCCGATAAGAAGCATTGATTTATCTTCACATTCTACGATCTTAACTAATATTGACTACTTTACTAATGATATAGGCTTGTACGGGATTAGAAGATTTTACTAAAGATATCATATATGTTAGTACCAGAGGTGCAGAATCTTCCGTGAAACGGTTGAGTTTGCGCACCCAGGGAAATCTATTCGCAAATTTTCCCCTTTTGAAAAGTAACAGTTCAAGAAGTTCACACAGAATACTCCAAAAATTTCCCCAAAAACGAAAAATTTCCCCCACCCGCGCGGGTGCGCACGAGGAAGATTCTGCACCTCTGATTAGTACATCGGTACAGCCAAACTAGTAACATTAATAACTGTTAAGGGTGTTCCCTGGTAGACTTAATTCTGCTTGAACAGCCCTTAATTAGTCTCGAACATACTTGATTTTAATTAATAATAGAAATGATTGACTAGTCGTTCATCGGCGCCACTTCAGGGCGTTACTTTCGACTAGCTGCTTCTCTGTGCATCCGTACTTCTTCATTCTTTGTAGCCTTCTATAAACGATCTATCTCACTTATCCTTACGGTTCTCCTATTTTCCAGTACGATCGGTGTAGATACTCTAATTGCACAACGTTATTTACATAACCCATTACTAGATTTCTGAGTACTTAAACATCTAGTCTGAACTAATGTAATTGATGAAGAGCTCGATATGCAAAATTCATCATTACTTGAAATTTATGCATGAAAAAGTGTGATTGAAAGAGAGCATGAGCTCGCAAACTTCTGATTCATTGTATTTTCAGCCTGATAAAATCTCAAATGTCCTAGACCTAGCATTGAAAATCTATGGTTGAATGAATTTTTCCACTCCAACACTTTCATTCCTTGAAAACCGAACATCAAAAATCCTTGATGCGATTGACTTCTCATTAAAAAGCTCTAATTTAGTGAAGAAAACAAGCTCGAAAACATCCGATTTTATGAAAAATGGAACCACAAAAATGTGCTTGGTTCAAAGTGCGACGTCGAAAAACTTGAATTCAATCATTTTTAAGGTTCCGAAAATCGGTTTCATAATCTTACGCTTATTTAAACAGCATGCTATAACCTCGCATAAGCAAAGATACACATGAAATTCTATTAGTATTTTTCATATAACCTCACTTCGGTCGAAAGAAAAAATTTATTTGGAAAAATTCAAAAACTAATAGTATCATCCGATTCCCAGACTCCAAAAACCTTTCGTCAGTCGTTAAGCGTTGCATTGAGCGTGAAGTTTGATTGTTTGAGCGATTTTGCTAAAAACATGTTTTTTTGACCTTTGATCCCGACGACAAGCAAGCAAACTATTTTTTTTTCATATGAATCTCCCTTCAGTCAAGGGAATAAATATTATTTTTTTTATGAATGAAATTAAAAATGAATGTATTCTTTTATCGCGAATAGAGAAAAATATAATGGAATATATTCAAAATGAATTTAATCCATGTCTACAATGTGTCTGTATTTCATCGTCTTCGAATGAAGCACAAATAGACTTTCCCACGTTACCAATGGTGATGTTATTTTCTTCTCTTTCTCTTGTGTTTTTTCTTGGTTTTCTCTATTGCCGATACTTCTAACGGCCTTTTACCACTTTGTTCTAATTTTGATGCATTATTATTCATGTCGCCTGTATTTATTATATTATGTTCCAATGAATTGTCTGAGGCAGCTGCTTCAGTCTCGGTAGTCGAAACGGACAAAGGGTTTCTCGTGGGCAAATGAATCGTATTCTTCTTCTCCGATGAAGTTAATAGCTGGTATATTTGATCCATTTTCGTTGCACTCTGCTCGCTGGTTTTTCTTAACTTTTCAAGGTCTTTTTGGATCTTATCGATATTCATATCTGTTCGCTCGATATGGAACGAGAAAAGGCAGCTGTTTTGCAGTCTAACGGCATCTTTGTATTCATAATCAACAGGATCTCGGTAGCAACCAGTTAAATTTGCTATATATCTGTATACATCACTTTTCGAGTAACAAAGCATTTTACGAAATGTGCAAGTATAGTTATTGATAGTTTCTCGTGTTAGGAGCAGATGGGCATGAGCGTGGGCCGTTTTGGTGATAACACTTGTGTTCATGGCTGTCATCCAACTACCAAAATTGAAATATATCGATTCTATTGGACATGGTGATGGTGGCAAATTATTTTCATGTATTTCACGTTGTTTTTCTTGTAATCGTTTATAAACAATGAACACTGCTCTCCAAGTATCGGGATCAATAATAAAGTTCTCATTCGTGATATGGGCCGTCGGGATGAGAAGAATATCTCGAGTTGACTCGGAACGCGATTGCATGACATATGTGTACGGTGTTCTAGGATTCTCAAGTTCGATGAAATCGATGAAGAAGCTTTGATCGAACTGCATTTTACAACTATTTGATTTTCCATCAATGCGGGTGACCTTTTTTCTGCATTCTTCTCGAAATAGTTGTTTTACTTCTCTCGGAAGATGTAAGTGAGCGTAACGTATTCGGTCATTATGGTCGATGCGATCTGAAGAATCGATATTGATTCGACGCTCTTCCGCATCCCTGGATCTCAAGTATTGTTGTACATATTGTCGAGCTATATGTATTTTTGTTTCTTTAGGTTGTTTAGATAGTACATGATCGAACCAAGTTAGTACGTCATATCGAAGTCGAAGCTTGAAAAGTATTGGATTAGTTTTGTCCTGACAAAGTTCCAGCTGGAAAGGTTCACGTTCAACTGGTCGGTGCACCAGTTCAAGGATTTTTTGGAAATCTGAGATAAGATCTTTGGCATACCTGGCTAGTTTCTTATACCAGGATTCATTTGGAATCGTGTCCAAACTAAAGCCTTCTAAAGCACGGTCAATGTAAGGTGCACCTAAAAGTGAAAGAAAATCATATAATTAACAGTTAATTATCTTCGAAGAATTTTGCATAATCCAACACATATTTCACTAGTCAAAATAACTATTTTTGGTGTCAAAAAAAATTATTTATCTCTTTTACTGCATATCTCCTATGATCTATTTTTTGTACATAATTAGCTGAGGACTACGAATGCCTAAGATATTATTCAGAAAATAGTGAGTTTGCCTTGTAAGTCCGTTTTCAGTAAGATATAGAGTATTATCAACCTTTACTAATACTTTTCGCAAATTGTTTTATCAAAAAAACCTTGTCTCTATCTTTTCTTACATCTTTAAGAATTATTTATGCTGTATTGATGTAGTTCGTCCGAACTTATTGTTTTGAGTCTCCCAAAGATATGTTAGCAAAGGTCTTAATCAGAAAACTCACAATAATAATACTCTAAAGTTGTTCTTAAAAGGAGAAAAATATGTTTCCAATTCGATGTTTTCCAATTTCTATGGAGTTCTTTAAATAATCAAAATGAACGGAGATTTATTCAGCACCTTTTAACCCTTCTATTTATACATATCTGCAACAAGATAAATTAACGCGAGTATGTATAAAACTTTCAAAAGTCAGTAAAAGCCCCTTTTAGAATTAATAACATATCAGCTGTATCTTTCAACTTACCAATTGTATTTTGATTGTTCCATTCAAGTCCCGTAGATTTTAAACGGTAATAATTCGAGGATGTGGTTGTCGTCATAGATATTTGATTTTTCTATTGTAATGTGCAAAAAATAGTAAATCATCTGCTATGAAAATCTATGTTTTTACGGCATATCACAGACAAAGAGTGATCTGCATATTTGAAATTTGATTAACGATCACTTTTCTGTTCCCCTTAAAATTGAATTTTCAAACATACATGCACCAAAAATATATTGTAACAGTTATTGAATTTGCCATGTAGAGTGTGCTAATCAGCCGGATCAATATATTCTGAGAAACCCGTTTGAAAGTAACGCTCCAAGCACAAACTATGCACTTATTGCAGTTTCCATCCGTTTACCTTCAGAGCAAAGCTAGAATCTAACTCGAAAGCGAACGCATAGATAGTGTACAGTTTTTCAGATATAATGACTCAGTCAATAGAATTCAAAACTGTTATATTTGTATTGCAAAAGTCACTGTCTTGAACATATAAGAAACTATTTCACACACTTTTACTGTGTAAAAATTATAAATATAACTAAGTTTCGATTGCTCAAACTTTTTTTGACCGTTTCTCAAGCCTTGGCGTTTCTGGATATTTTGAACTTCATGCAAGCTTTTGAAGATATCTAATATGATCTGTATTTTTCTAGAAATAATTGAAAGCTGGTGGATTCGAAACTTCGCTACACTGACAATTTTTACTGAAAAAGTGTGTTTTACAGTTTTCTAAGCGTTCAAGATAATGATTGCTGATATAGAACTGTTAGTTTTGAATCTTTTAAATCACATCATTAAAGCTAAATTGATTATAAAGTTCAGAATGTAACCAAATGAGATGTAAACAGACGCCGACTTAATTAAGAAAAAGACGCAGTTTTGTAGCGAATCAAACAAAGAACACCTGACCGAACGCACTCTATCATGTTGAACCACTACTAAGAAATATGCAGAATATTTCAGAGTTATGTTCTCTACGAACTTATTAGTTAGCTATTCGTCTTTACTCTATCAATATTTAGGAAGATATTGCTGCTGCCCTGTATCTTGCATGTTTTATCTGTAATACCAATAATAACACACAAGGCTAGAATATTAAGATTATTTTATCTTCCGCTGCAAATCAAGCGTCATGAAGTATTTCTCACTTATCTATCTACCATTGTAAGGATTGGACAATATTCTTCAAAATGAAAAAATTGTTCCAGTTACAGTAAAAATGCTCTTTTAGAACGACCGTATCCGTTTTCTCAATCGATTTTTCAAGGAGAAATTCTTGGTCCATTGTTTCTTTTTTCACTCTAAGAAGACTTTCTAGTAGATATAAAATTTTTCAACAGAAATATAAAATATTCGAGCAAAAACTATGCCTCCGTTTTTTTTTATCAAGCGGAAGAAAAAAAGCATTTGAGAGCGATATATGATTTTTCTCCTTAATTTTACGGATAGGTTCAGGAAAGGATGCATTATTTGTATCAAATCTGTGAATGTTGCTTCCCATACCGTTTTCTCTTAAAACACTCGCTTGCTATCAGAGGTGCTTCTAAGCAGCATTTGCTCTGTTACGATTGATTTAGGATGATTATTTCCTGTAGGGCATTTTCTTTCGTACAATCATTAGGTGAAACTACCGGAAATCAAAGACCAATTCGAAAAGTGGGAAAATTATATAAAGAGCTAGTCATACAAGTTATTTACCGCTTCATCCTCACATAAATCTGTGTCATCACTCTCTAGACATGCACCAGTTCCAGTTGACTTGGTATCGAATCAGACTGGTACCCAATTTACGAGCCAGGACTGAAACTGGTGCATGTCTATCACTCTCGGCATCCGTCCATAGATATGACGAGAGTTGATATCTTTAAGTAGGAACTATTACTGAGAAGCAAGTTTCGCTGCGAAGGAACTATGGGAGAGAAACTGCTGTACTAGCAACTGTCTGGGAAACAAAATTGCCATTACGATTTCTTTCAGAAATAGGGATACACCAGCTCCAGCTCAGCTCTTTTGAGCTGTGAGCTGTTTCCCATAACAGAACAAAAATGTTCTGTTTTTGGGAATCTATTCCCATAACAGAACATTTGTGTTCTGTTATGGGAAACAGCTCACAGCTCAAAGGAGCTGTTCGAACAGTTCCGCTCAAATTAGCTGAGCGGATCGAACAGCTCTTCGCTCAGAGCTGAGCTGGAGCTGGTGTACACTGTAAAAAGAAAGTGTAGAAGAATAAACCCTTCAAAAGGGTTTATAAGCCTCATAAACCCTTTTATAAACCCTTTTTGGCTGATAAACTCTTTCATATACCCATTGAGTCCATAAACCCTGGAAAGGGTATGCTATACGTTGCACTTTCATAAACCCTTTAGGGTATATGAGCAATTATATACCTTTAAAAGGTTTATTACCTTCATAAACCCTTTTCCAAAGGGTTTATTAATGTACCCTTTAGAAAAACCGTAGAATAAAAAACCCCATCTCCGAAGGGTTTATGAAGGTAATAAACCTTTTAAAGGTATATAATTGCTCATATACCCTAAGGAGTTTATGAAAGTGCAACGTATAGCATACCCTTCCCAGGGTTTATGGACTCAAAGGGTATATGAAAGGAATTATCAACCAAAAAGGGTTTATAAAAGGGTTTATGAGGCTAATAAACCCTTTTGAAAGGTTTATTCTTCTACACTTTTTTTTTACAGTGTACCCCTACCCTTAACATGAATTTGATATCCTCAAATTCATACAAGTGCACCAATTGCAGATGTATATTTCATGAATTTTCCGAAGCAAGATAGAGAGAAGCTTTTATCACCAATATAAGGTTATCGACTATGCTCTACAAGAAAATTGCATCGAAACTTCATTTGGAGGAAGTCGATGTAAACGTGTCATATATACAGTGGAATCACCCCTATATAAATCCATTGATATATGTCACAGTTGACATGAAAATTCAGTTGAGATTGGAATACGCAAAATAAATAAAGAAAGGAAAGAACTAAACAAAAATTTTATCTTACGAATAAAGCGTTCAAACGCAACGAGAAACATTCTTTCAAACGATCGTTTGGAAACAATTACATCATTCTATGGGATACATTTCTTTTTACCGAATGTTCTATGAGATCACTTGTATGAGTCATATCATAATTAATTTCTACTGTTTTACTCACGTAATGGTATTATAAAAATATAAAACTGTTGGTTGTCCTAAAAAATTAGTATATCATTTTGAAACGATTTTCGAATTTCAGTTTTTGTATTTTAAAGATCGACTAAAATCTAGCAACTAATGAATTTTATAATCTCTTGTTTATTGACTTTTCTCGTATTTATTAATGTAAGATCCGCTCATGATAGAAGGGTTCCTTTTTTCCGATAACTACGAACCATCGAACCTCTTGCTCGAGAAACTCTTAATAGGCGATACTGTTTTTAATTATCTTCGTCAATTCATTCAATATCCCAATGTCCCAATCCTCAAAAACAAGTCTTCAAAACAAACAATATCACTAACGAAAAAAATATCTTCAAAAAAGAATCTCAATCTAATAAAAAAAAGATTAACAAAATTCTTGACTTCCTTTTAGTCAGCCATTCAATGTTCCAATGTCCCAAGCTTCGCAAAAAGGGCTCATTCTAACGAAACAATTGTCTTCAAAAAATATCACAATCATTACAAAAATCAACATTATTACTCCTTATAAATATGACAGCAATAGCTTCACGCGAGCAGTCATCCTATTCCGCGATGTTGAACATTAGGTCATTAGCTCCCCATAAGGAACTAATTCCACTGATTCCGGAATTACATGAAGTTTGAGAAGCGATTCCGGAAACGATACTAGTTCCATCAATTCCGGAATTTGAAGGAATTCCTAGGAATTCCATCTGATTCCGGGTAATTCTGGATCCGTTCACTATGATAACTGAGAACCATACGATAAGGACTAATGTATATGTGATTCCGGAATCAGACGGAATTCCCAGGAATTCCGTCTGATGGCGGAATTGAATCGTATTATGTTAATATCTGTTTCCGAAACTGGATGTAACTAGATCCTAGGGGGAACTGATTCCGTCAATGTTCAACATCACGGAATAGGATGTATTCTCGTCTATGACATCTAAAAGTCTTAATAACAAGACGCATCTCGCGTTTAAATCGCATCTTACTCATATCTAAACTAAACGTTAGACGGACGAGTCGTCTTGAAAGATACATGATATTTTTTAGGATGTAATTAGTCAGTGTAGAGCCGCTAGAGAATAGAAATAACGATGGAAAACTCGGAAAGCATGACACGTTGGGAGCAAAGAAAAAAACAGTATGTGTTTGTGTAGTCGGTATCAGCTTCTAGAGAACAGTACGAGATGAAAATAATGTGTTTTGTTCCTCTATCCTTATCTAAATGATTTTTTCTATGCCCTTTTTAAAAAATCAGTGTAGCTACACAAAAAGCAAATGATGAGGCAAAAAAATAGAAAATGTAAGATGTTAGGAGGAGAAAAAAAATAGTATGTGTTTGTGTAGTCCGTATCAGCTTGTACAGAACAGTACGAGATAAAAATAATGTGTTTTTCCTCTATCCTTATCTAAATGATTTTTTCTATTCTCTTTTTAAGGAATTAGTGCAGCTACACATAAAGCAAATGATGAGGCAAAAAACAGAAAATGTAAGATGCTAGGAGGAGGGAAAAATAGTATGTGTTTGTGTAGTCGGCATCAGCTTGTACAGAACAGTACGAGATGAAAATAATGTGTTTTGTTGTTTTACTCTTCTGTGTATGATTCTTTGTGTTCTTTTTAAGGAATCAATATTACGAATGTTACTTGAACTGTATAGTAAAGGAATGGTTCACAATTAGGTGATAAAACTACTTTTATCTTAAAAGTTTTGCTTTTGTGTATTTTTTATTCGTTTTCTTTATAATTGATAAAAATCGTCTTTTATTTTATCTTCGTGCATTTGTACGATGCAAGCAATTAAAACATAAAGTGAGATTTTTTCAACGTTTTTCACATCATCTGATAGAACTTGACCTACTGATCACGAATATCAGTCTTTAGTAGTAGTGAACGCTTTCTTCTGGTTGAAAACTTCGAAAAATGATGTTTTCATCAAAAACAAGCATTTTTCCAAATATGTACGAAATGTTGTACTTCTTTCTTCTTTTGAGCTTCTGAAAATACTTTTTTCAGATTGATCATCAAAATTGAGTACAGATATGTTGCTAAATAGACTCTAGACCTAAAGCTTTATTGGCGGCGACGCTTCGAATTATGTCGACTCCGATGTGTACTAGGGGTACACCAGCTCCAGCTCAGCTCTGAGCGAAGAGCTGTTCGATCAGCTCCGCTCATTTGAGCGGAACTGTTCAAACAGCTCACAGCTCAAAAGAGCTGTTGGAACAATTCCGCTCAAATGAGCTGAGCTGATCGAACAGCTCTTCGCTCAGAGCTGAGCTGGAGCTGGTGTACCCCTATTCAGAAATAAATATATATTACTAGCGGAGGTACTCGATGAAAAGAAAATATCGTTAAAGTTTTGCATTTTCCACCCGATCTTTTCTGCTGTACATAACACGTCTTCTGCGGGACTGCTCCTCACTGTGGGTGAGCTATCTGCAACAGAAAATTTCCCGTCACATCTGAAACCTCTAGGACAGGACTTTTACCGGTATGCATCAGACATCTTTAACAGGATTGTTCCTATTATGCGTTAGGTATTCGCCATAGGACTCTTCCCACCATGCATCAGACACCTTCAGTGAGACTCTTCTTATCGGTCTCAAGCTGACATCCTCGCTCGCATCCATTTTGGACACGATCACTCTCACAATTGAATTGGATTGCGTCATTTGATCAGAAAGTGAGTAAAATCACGGTTTCTTACGACTTGGATGAAGTTTCACGCACGCCTATCTTTCTCACGCCCAATCATGCTACCGACTTTCCTTAACACTCAAGGAACTGATGCGACTAGTTCCGTGACGCTATCTCTCGCGATGACTAAATACAAAGCGAACAAGCTCATAAGAATCTCAATCTTTATTGATTGGGATGAAATTTCATCCAATCACTTTCGTGCACCCCATTTGGTGGTTCCAACCTCAAGTCCACTTTCTTCAGGAATTAAGGAAGTAGTGTGGAAAGTTTTGTGACGCTAGCTATCACATGGAATGTATGCATAGCAAACAGATAAACATTCTTCTTGATATATATAGATACGTCATCGTTGTGAGTCAAGAAAAAAAACAAATGCGTTGTTTCTGTGAGTCATAGAAAACAAATGGATACACTACAGTTGTGAATCAAAAAAACACTCGTGTACATTTTTCTCTTATAATCTATTAGAAATCTTCAATTTTCACATTTACACCAAAGAATCATCGATACGAAATGACTAATATTAGCATCATAAAAAATTCGCCAAATTTCTGGAAAATTGACGCAAAGTTCATTATAATAGAACTTGAGTGAAATTTCACCCAGACACACCCCGATGATCATGTCAACCCTCCGTCGACCTTCCTAGGATCCTAGAGGTGTATCGTGGAAAGTTTGGTGATGGTAGCATTTACAGAGACTGAATGCATAGCGAACAGACAGACAAACATTCTTCTTTATATGTAATAAATAAGTCAGAATCCTTAATCTATACCTTCACTCACAAGAAAATGTCTAAAAGACTTACAATTGATTTTGTTTGTCTGTATTAAGATATTCCCTATGAAAGAAAAACCATTTATCTTTGAATTGAAATGCATATAATACAATTGTACATAGTATATAGGTGAATTTTTCTTTCTTCTGCGTGTTTTTGATATGCATAACTTTGTATAGGGTGAAATATGTCTCTCTAAAGTCAAATAGTTTTGTCATCGACTAGTCTTGTTATCTATAGCTGCCCGCTGCTATAATAAAAGAATACATTTGCACTTAAACTTAATGTTTTCTCGGGGATTGAGGAACATTTGTCCGCACAGATTTATAAGTTAGAATACAAAACAATGTTAACAGATCTTAAATTATTCTTTCTTATTTCTTTCTATATCTCATCGGCTTTAACTTTTCAACTCATGCATAGACGATACGGTAATAGGAGCATCATTGAAAAAAAAAATTTTTAGAAATGAACCGCATACGTAAAATACAATTCACAAGAGGCAGCATGAAAATGAGAGGCTATAGATTAAACATTTCGAAAAGACCGAATAGTGACCCGAGTTTAATAAGTGTCCGACATCTTGTGCTATACAATTCTTTTACATCTGCTCTTTCATATGAGCAGATGAAAGCATATAAATGCAAAATAAAACGGTATTACAAGCAAAGATTTTACAGTGTAGTATGAACAACAAGACACAATGGAAAGATTCGAAACAAATCATTATGTTATTTATACTGTCTACGAAATAATCAAAATCGCCTTATTTCTTAGTTTTTCCTTTTAGCTTAAAGATCTTGAGATAGAAGGAAAAAGGTTAGGAAAATGTTAAAGTTTGATAACTCCAATTTTTTTGGAGACAAAGCCTTAATTTAGTTTATTTAAAATAAAACAGAACCGTTACATTTCCACAACCGATGTTACACAAGGCTGGAAGCGAAAAACAACGACGAGACGCGTGACAGTTGTCTTATGTCTCGAGAGAGAAATGGTATAAAATAAATGAAATAGAACATAATATGGAGAGTGAAAAAGTATAAATGAGGAAAACACAATATAAGCCTTAAAAAATAGACTATGATGATATTAAATCATCGAACAAGCAAGAAAATAGGCTCCTTCTCATATTAGATATGAAGAAGGAGACGAGCGAGAGAAAAGTGTTAATGATGTTGATAGGAATAAGCCATTTACTTGATTTCGTTTCATATTAAATATGATGATGGAGTGAAGTAAATGTAATACGTAAATCGATGTTGTTAGAATAAGCCGATGAACCTGCCTCACCTCATATTGGATATGGGAGTGAAGCAGGGTAAATGAGAGACATAAATCGATGTTGTTGGAATAAGCCGGTAAACCTACTTCACCTCGTATTGAATATGAAAATGAAGCAGGGTAAATGAAAGACATAAATCGATGTTGTTGGAATAAGTCGGTAAACCTACTTCACCTCATATTGGATATGAGAATGAAGCAGAGTAAATGTATTAAATGAATACCAGACCCCGAATAAGCCAATAAATTGATCCATTATCATATTGTATAATAAAATAATATATGGGTAAATGTAATATCAGGTTCGTAATGATCGATTCCCGTATAACATTTTCCATGTGAATTTTATTGACCCATCATTGGTCTAGTATATCGATGTTGATCATATATATACCATAGTAGGTGTTGTTTTTAAATTGCATTAAAAATATCTTGCAAATGAGTTTTTAATACAGTATCATTATTCATGGTTGCCATTTGGATTGACTTGTGTAGTGTTTCAATTGCATAATCCTTGATCTTCTGGACATTGCTGATCTTATGTATGTAATCCACAGATGTATAAATTGGTAACCCGAGTGCAGCTCTTAATGCTTTGTTTTGCATGATCTGCAAACGGTTCCATACTTTTGTATCAGCTGTCAGTAGAACAGGATAACCATAAATAATGATTGTACGGACAATTGATTTGAAGATGTTTATCATCGTCTTCATATTGGGTTCATATGCCGTTCTCGACAGATATCGGAGAAGACTGATCCGTGGACCAATCTTGCTTTCGATATGATCGAGATGTCTTCGCCATTTAAGTTGTTTGTCCATAATCACACCCAAGTATCTTGTATGATCGAGTGGTTTGATGGTAGTGTTGCTAACTGTTACCTCCACTGGATTCTTGTACTTCTTCCTTGGGTGTATACTGAAATGGACCAGTTCGGTTTTTGTTGGTTGGAGTTGGAGCTTCCATGACTGGCACCAACTTTCGAATTCATCTATGGATTGTTGCAATCTGGAAGATAGAGTTTTGATGGAATTTCCAGATGTCCATAGGGCGGTATCATCGGCGAATAACCCGTGTTCCGTATGAGTCGGTATTCCATTCATCGAATCTGCCGTGAGTATGATGTATAGTAGTGGTGATAACGGAGATCCTTGTGGAGTACCGCTCATAAGATTGAATGGACGTGATAATACATTTTCAATTTCAATTGCCGCAGTTCTGTTGTGTAAGAATGAGATCAAATATTGGACAATGTAACGAGGAAGACGTAGATCATTAAGTTTGTAAATTAGACCATCATGCCATACCGAGTCAAAAGCCGCTTTAATATCAAATAGTACGACAGCCGAGTGGAGCTTTCGACGATCACACCTAAGCTTACCATCGGCATATCGTTCTAATCTTACTATATTGTAGATAGTGCTTTTGCCTGGTCTAAAGCCTGCCTGATGTTGTGGTAAGATGTTTCGTCGATTAAGTTCAATCATTAGACGTTGCTTGATTATTTTCTCCAGTAGTTTGCCGAGGCAACTAAGGAGACTAATCGGCCGATAACTTGACGGATGTTGCTTGTCTTTTTTCGGCTTTAATAGAAGAATAATGTTTGCCTGTTTCCACCGTTCTGGAATATAACCCTTCTTCAGAATCAGATTGTACAGATTGGTTAGATGCTGGACAAGTAATTCTGAGTAATTCTTGAGACACCTGTTGTGAATATTGTCTGGACCAGTGGAGCTGTTTCGAAGCTGCTTAAGATGAGATTTAACTTCTTTAACAGTGATTGGCTTCCATCTGGTTTTATTCGAATTGGCTATATATCCATTTTTAATGATGCTTGCTTGACGAGTTACTTGGTCATGAAATGGCAATGTATCAGTAGATTGAGAGTAGACTTCATTTTGGAAATAATCTGCAAATAGGTCTGCCTTCTCTCTATCTGATGTTGCTGTGATGTTGTTGTATTTCATGACGTTTGCATAGGTTTGCTTAATCCGTTTGTTGTGGAATTTGCGTACCGTTCGCCAAACAGCATCTGAATACATTTTCTTCTGACATAATGAAGACATTAACTCGTTAAAGTTGTGTCTTCTATCATTTCTAAGTGAGTTTGTTAGTAAGATCTTGGAGTTATAATAATGATGTTTGTCCATATAATCTCCAGTCTTCTTCCATCTTCTATAAGCTTGATGTTTTAATTTTATCAAGTTTTTCGATGCTTCACTTGGTGAATATGATGTACTCTTTTGTTTAACTGGTGGAATGGCTTCTTTCGTTGCTACCAATATGGAGTTGGTAATAAACGACGTATATTCTTCTATATCTAATGATGAATCTAATCGACGATTACTGTCCCACAATATCAGTTGTTGGTCTAATTTACTTCTGAATAATAACCATTTTGCTGCTTTAAAATTGAATGAGAGTCTTGGAGACGGTGGTATAACTCCAATTAAAAACACATAATACTCTATCACTAACCAATAGAAGATAGTCGTCAATTGGAGTGATAAGTTCACAGTGTCTCTGCACGCTCATATTTTCTATGAACGGTTTGTTAAAAAATCTTCTGAAAAATTATATCGAACGATACTAAATACCTCTAGATTCATATATTAGTGACATTAAGTAGTAAAATAATGAACTGGTAGTATAATCTAAAACAACTTTTTCCTCTTAAAACTCATTTTCTCCGCTGAATATTTGGAAGATCGAACCGTCATTCAAGTAAAAGAAAAAGGGATTGACTGATTTTTGTGTAAGACAGTAGTAGTCATGTTTTCTTTCTGTCACTGAATTAAAAAGAAATATTTATTATTCATGAAAGAAGAGTATTCAAGATGCCATTGAAGTGTTTGCTTCATATTTTAACATCATCTTTTTCGTAGATGAAATCCAACCTATAAATTATTCACAGTGGAGAGAACACAAAAAACTTCGATGCAGAATTACTACCTTAGTAATTTTGTTCTGTACATAATGCTGACGAAGTTTATGTTTTTATTGATTCTTATCAATATAATCAGTATTATTAATCGTACAGAAAAAAATGATACTTTTATGCGCAATTGATGTCCATGTTTGAGAATGTCGACAAATTCTACGCGCACAAATGCTTACTTAAATAATATTTAAATGCATTGAGATGAAAAAGAGAAGAAAGCTGTTTGTATAATTTTTCACTGGATTCAAAATGTGAAATACGATATACCTATTTTTACTAATTACTTTAAAGCCATGGTTGATGCGTAATCGGATATACTCGGCCTTTGTTTCTTACTTTGCAGCATCGAACTTCAACAAGAAAATACTCAAAAGATATTTTAACTAGACTTCGTTTATACCAGAGACTGACGGTATTGCAAAAATTTAGTACTGTCTCGTACCGTGTAGCTTTTTGATCTGCATCATACCGTACCTTTACCTTCTGAGATTCACGGTACACTGTCTCACGAAATACCATCTCGTTAGAACAGGTTTTTAGCAGTAATCACGATCCAGAAATTGACAATTCAAGGAAATTTCTAGAATTCCTTGAATTGCAAGGCATTCTTGATAGTGAGGCTAAAGGCTTCTTTCTCTTAATAGATATAGTGGGATTCAAAGAATTCTAGAAAATTAAACAATTTAAGAAAATTTCTAGAATTTATTGAATTGCCAATTTCTGGATCGTGGTTATATCTCATGTCACTAGAAATCATTTTCAGAAGATTATTCTTCTTATGACGACACGGGAAAGCGGTATACCCATCCAATACCACGTACCGTACCGTATCGCCCTACTTCTTTGTTTTTCCATACCATACCGTTTCGTGCCGAGACGAGACAGTACGGTATGGATACCGCATACTGTCAGTCTCTGGTTTATACACGACCTCTGATAGTCCTTGACGCATTTTATAACATGTGACAGGTTCTGAACTGCGTTTCTTATGGTGTATAATAGCCTCAAAAGGCCGTCTATCTCTATCTGTGACGGCTTATAATATTCTGTCGATCACAGTTTGTGATGCTACCTTGGCCTGTCGGCCATGTCTCTTAAGGAGGGGGTAGTGGGACAAAATGTCTACTCCTAAACTTCAATATTATCTTTCAGATCGTGTTTCACAAAAAACTATTATCCAACTAGAGTAATGATGGGCGCTAATGTACACTTAATCTACATAAAAGGAACGTATTATCTCAATAAGCAATAATAGATGCAGACTTTTCAAAATGTCCCAAAACTTTAGTAAATGGTGTAAATACAGCAGTGGAACAAACTACTGACTTATAGATCTACCTTTTCGAATATGGAAAAGATCATTCATACGATTCAATTAGAATTTATTATTACTATTTTTATAGAGCTTTCAAAGCGTATCTTTTAAAAAAATCTAGGTTTTATCATTTATCTATGTCAAGATATATGAAAAATAAAAAATGTCGCAAAACTTTTGGGACGTCTGATATATCCGATGATGAACTTTCGTGAAAGATCTTTGTTTCTTTGTAGAAATGTCTCTGATTTCCAGAAAACAAAAGTACTTTTAGACAGAAGATGTAAATGTTATGAATGACTTCTTATACAATACTTTGCTCAAAAAAAAAGCCCGATAATTATTCATTAACGAGTCTTATCTGCAGATTTAAAAAACCAAGATGAACAATATAATTGAAGATTATTGATGTTAACTAATAAGGAATTCAATCGAATAGTATGTTAACAGAGAACATCCCCAACTGTCAGACTCTGTTTGAAGTCATATTTTGGCTATGAGTAGGATTTGATGAGATTAAGCCGAAACGCATCGGCGAAATTAAACTCTGCATTCATTTAATTCTTTTATACTTAAGGACATAAGTTCTCTACTGAATTATTTCACAAAGGGTCGATTATCGAAAAGCAAAAGTTGTGATTAGCAGATTAGACTTATCTCTTCGTCAAAGGATAGGGTCAGTTTGTTTTCGATTAAAACCCTCACTCTCAAAAATCTACAAACTGCAGAGGGCTGAGATGAATAATGTAACTTCTAGACTAGCCTGTAATATAAGCTTGTTACCATTTCTATGCAAAAAGTTCGCTTTTTTCAGTTTTTCTTTTTCTAACAAAAATAAAATTTTTTACGGGCGTTATAAAACTAAATAAAAGCGCTTAAAAAATCAATATTAGAAAAGTTAATAATGTATGAATCAATGCGTCTTCATCTTTTCCTTTCAACAGTGAAAAGCACACTTTTCCATCTAATTTTTTGTCAAAACTTAACCAAAAAATACTCACTAGTATTCATAGACCCATGACACATACGAACAGGATAGATTCTATCAAAGTTTTATCAGTATTACATTACGTAAAGTATGGTCAAATAGCATAGAAATCGAGAGCATTTTTCCTCTCTCAAACTGTACAGGAAGAAAATTTTTTAGAGTCTATTTTAAGCTTTGTATGAAAATGCACGATCATTCCTGCGATTTCCACAATGATCAGATCCAGTCTGTGCCGTAAATGATGTGTCCACATCAGATATTCATTGCTTTACACATACCAACGTCTAATAAATGACGAGGAAGTTTGTTTTAGTTTTCTTCTCGTCTATTGTAAATAATAAATTGTATACATGAAAATAAAACTTCTATTTGATTTTGTTATCGAGATTGATTTACATAAAAAAAGAATTCTGTAAAACAATATTTACTATTCATGTCGTTATTGCCGATATTTCACTAAATAAAAAAAAACAAAAAAAGTGTTCGTGTGAATAATACTTGCAACTTGTTTGATGTTGTAATTCTAAGAGTTGGACTTTGGGATTATACTGTCGTTTCTCTGTTTGAACAAATTTTTTTCTCTAATAAGAAAAAAGATTTTCAGTGATGTTCACAGTAAATAAAGTTAAAAGATTCTTTTTTCTTTTCTAATGATCACTTTCATCATTTTTGAATGTTTGCGTATGTTATGCATATTCATTCAAATGAAACTAAATCGATTGAAAAAAAGGCACTCAGAACTTTTTTTACTGCCGTAGTTCGTTAATAGTGTTGATCGAGAGTTTCGAAATGATTGATTCGAAAGAAATCGAATCTTTGACGATTATTTTTATTGTATTTAGTTTGTTATGATACATATTAATATATTTTTAGATAAAATATCTTTATTTATTTATAATTTAACTCATTATATCCATGTTAAAACTGAGTATGTGATCAGAAACAATAGTGCATTCCTTTAATGGGAAATATGAAGCAGAGTAATGGCAAAGTTTCTTATCAGATATCTAGACAACACATGACAATAGTGATAAACAATCTGTTCCGCATATATCAATCGCGACCATTACCCTTCTACAAAGTAGCAGTAAAAGATAAAGTGCATTCAATACATCAAGAAATTGCAGATGAATTAAGTCAATATCACACCCTCAAAAAAATCGGCAGGTTTTGATTTGATATTGAATATTATGATTAAAAAAATTCGTCTGGGCTATATTAATTACTTGGCAAAATGTTTTAATGTATGGTTGAACGAAGGTAAATATCGTGATGCATGGAAACTAGCAAAGATAGTAACCTCAAAATAAACTGAAATCAGGTATTCCGAAGTGTGATCAAATACGTCCAATCTTTTTGTTAGCAGTATACTCAAATTTGTGATAAAGTATATGCATATTCACAAAAATGGAAACAACCAATTAATATCTCGATAACAGTCGCGCAGTTGTTTCACACATAAGTGAAAAGACCAATAGGAAATAAAACAATGAATGGAGAAAAAATTGAATTACTTAAGGAATTTAAGTATTTGGGATTCACTTGGACTGATAAAACTATCGTTAAGACCCACTGTCAAAAAATGCATTGGAAATATTCAGAGATCTCTAGGTAAATTAAAGTGGTTAAAAGCCAGACGATATATATCGTCTAAAGTGCTTCATCAATGCCTTTTTGCATTTCTCTTTCCACACTTTCCATAGTTGTTCCCTTTTTATCCTCTGCTCCCAGAAACACAGCAACAAAAATTTCATGTAGATCTTCAAATGGTGTTTCGTTGTCCCTTCGTGATCGCAGATAATCTTTATAATATTATATCAGAATATCCTTTAGAGTTCTATGTTAAAAAATATATTCAAAGAAGATTGAGGACAATGCATTTGACGAATCTTGAATCCTCACTTTTTTCATGATGATATCTTCGTTTAGGATGAATTCTACAAAAGAAAAAATGATCATCTTGTCATTTTTTTTTTGTTACCTTCGTATATATCTCTTAATATCCTCGCAAGCGTGATCTCATATTCTTTACAACTATATTGACAGTAAACTGTCAAACGCTTTGCACTAATGATATTGCTTTTAGCTTAAAGTTCTCAATTTTCTTCTTTCATTATCATGTAAACACTCCCGAGTGTCACATTTCGTAGCACAATAAAAAAGGAAGTCGTCCAACAAAGCTGTAGACTAAGATATATTTCCATGTCACTTCAATATATTGATTTTTAATTCCAAACATTTCAATAGAATTTCTCATATTTTCTTGTGAACTAATATCGGATTTTATTTAAAAATATCATCCATCAGTTTTTGAATAACTCTTCATCATTGATAGCCATCGAGTTCAGGTTTTAGTGGGGAGTGTCTATCTATATGAGATTCATTATTATACAAGTAGTTTCAAACCTTTTCACAAGCATCATTACCTCGATAACATAAGATCATCTATTTATCAGCGTTTTAATAAGAAATAGTTTTAAACAAAGTTTGTGTACTAAACGGAAATTATCTTTGTATTTTACTGTAGTTTTGCCACAAGTTTCCTTTCTCTTTTAACGATAAGATACGCGACAATACCGGTAAATATCACAGTTAACATTTCCAAACCACTACTTGATAAACCTATATTATGTGCTGCAATCATAAATATCCAAAAATTAGAATTTCCATGTAAAAATACAGACCATTTGATTATATCAAAAAATGATAAGGATTGTTTAAATATATCTCTACGAATGATTCTTAAACCCGTTAAATAACCATATAAACAATGACCAGGAGTACCAATAACTATCCGTTGTATTGCTATAATAAATAAGTTCAATACCGTTGAATCAGAACTCCATCCTGTAGATAATTGATAAGCTAAATTCTCCATAGTAGAGAAACCTAACGACACAGTTATAGCATAGATTTGATAATCAACTATCATTTGATAATTTATACCTATCTTCCTTTTAACTTGATCAATCATTATATACTTTAACGTTTCTTCTACTACACCTCCAATAAGAAATGATAATAAAAATATGAAGAAATAATAACCGAAGTTTTTATCTACTTGAAGATTTTTAATGTCTTTGTAGGATTTAAAATTAGGACTTTGAACTTGTTCAATTAATTCAAAGAAATTTTTTGAACCAAAACAAATCATTCCAATAATAATGGCTATGACATATTGAATTATCATAACTATTATCATACCTAAAGAATTCGATAATACATATAGGTTTGATATTAATTCAAAGTTTACATCATGATAATTCTTTTTCCAATAATAATAAATTAAAACAATTGGAATATAAAATAGTGGCATAAATAGAAAAGCTTTCCAATTAAAAATTAATGTAATTAATAAGAATATAACGTTTAAAATAATATAAAGTTTTAATAAAGCAGGTAACGTAGACCATTGCGAATACATAACGTCGATTTATGAATAAAAAAGAAATAAAACATGTGATGTTGACTACATGGCAATAATTAACACAGTAACGAAAAAACGAAAAGAAATTTATCCGTTCTTCTCGACAGTCATGTTTATTCTTTTACTCCATCATACGAAACGCACTCTTACATAAATAAGAAAACAAAGTGAATGAGGTGAAGGATACAATTATGTACATATATCCAATAAATACCCATGTGAACATTTTTTAAGTAAAAAACTAATCATCCTATTCTCACAGATTCGGCTTGTGTCACTATCATCTTCACATACTCAGGTTGAACGATCCGTATCGTTCGATCTGGGTAGTGATTATGCCTTCTTAGTTCTATTTTATTTGACAAATATCTTTGTATTCCTATTTATCATATTCTCAATCACTTATTATCTATGACCTGTCGCTAACGCTGTGGTAAAAAAAGGATTCCATGTTCGTAGAAGTCCTGAGATTTTTAGCCAAAATAGTTGAGCAGATCAATTTTTAGGTCATTCTCATCGTCGAGTTATTTTTCACGTAAATAATTCAATAAAGAATCAACTCGGTCCGATTATTGACAATAGATATTAGCAGTGATGGTGCAAATAGCTGGAAGGAGTACTACATCTGTTTCTCCCAGTTTCAGTCACTATCGTTTGAGCGAATGATTAACATATAATACCTACTTCTCATCCTCAGTAATAAGATTGAAAGACCACTAGTGGTTGCGATGAGATGTCATTAATTCTATATAAGCATCAATCTTATGTTGAAGCTGATCTGGTAACAACTGAGGCGATATCCAAACACCATATATCCACGTTTTGCCGAATTGGCATATAAGGTAAATCATTGAGTTCGAATTTGCTGTTTTTGAACTGCGCTGTACGAACGGACACTGCATATGTTGCTCGTTGCTTTACAATCCAAACGAAATTCATGAAACAGAAGCACTCCTAGCTTTCGTCGAAAAAAAAACGCAAAAAAAAATTTTATTTAAAAAGTCTCGTTCAGAAAATTTATTAAAAATATCGAAAAAATAAATTAAGCAAAATGATAATTATGACATCTTAACCAATTTGTCTGTTCGAAGAGAGAACATTTTATATCCGATGATCTAAAAATAATTTATTTTACATGATTACTTTTTTTTTTGTTGTTGAAAAATAAATTTTACCTTGCCGGTAATGATTTTCTATCGAGAATTTTAATAATACATAAACGATTTTCAACTTGAAGTAATAAACGATCATTTAAAATTGCAATAAATGGATATAAATTTTGATTAATAAATAAAGTGACAAGTTGTTCACCATTTGAAACTCGATACATTCGTAATAATCGATCAGAACAAATAATAAATAGATATTGTTCATTATCATATTGATTAATATTACTTAAACAAAGTACTTCACATCGACCAGCATCATTATCTAATCGAGCTATTTCACGTGATTTTTCTTTCAAATTATATAAAATTATTGTTTTAGTATCTGTAGATAGAAGAACAAGTTGATTATCTTTAATAAGTAAATGAGATGTATCTTCTAATTGTTGTAAATTTTCATTTTCTTTTTTCCAAATAAATATTTTATTATCATAGGTATGAAAAATAAGATAATCATCAATTGAATACATATGAATAATTTGAGATGAATTTAATTGAATAGATGAAAAATTTGTTAAAGTTTGATTAATTAGATTAAATTCTATTAAATTAGTTTGATTTTTTGATAAAATAAATAATCGATTATCTGAAGTAAGTGTACTTAAAAGACAATCAATAGAAAATTTAATAAGATTTTTTATTTGAAATAAATGTGTATCAATTTGAAATATTTGTTTTGTATGTGGACAAAATAGAATAAATAATGATTCAAGTGAATAAATTTCAATTTTTCGATGTTGAAATACATCTGTTTTCCATAATAATTTTTTTGTTTTTAATGAATAAATTAATAAAAGATTTTTTCGATTAACAATTAATATATAACAGGAATTTTTAGTAAAATAATATTCTTTTATTGATTCAATTGATAAATGAAAATCAAGTTTATTATTATCATTTAATGTATAAAGTTTTAAATTCCTTCAAATAGAATTAGATTTAATTCATTTTCATATAATTTTACTTACTGATTATTGTCTATAGATGTTATAAATTTATCTAAATGTATACTTAATCGATGATGAATTATTTCCGATGAAACGAGTTGTTTTGAAGCAACAAGACAAAATAACATTGTCGCATTATATTTATATATATTATTTTCATCAGAACAATACAATGTTATACCATCGGGATGTTCTTTATTATATTATAACGAAAAAATAAAACATATCTTTTCATATTAATTTATTCATACCTGCTTCAAAAACACAATAGTCAATGTAAATATCAAGTTGAGTATGACTCAAATGATAAGAAACATGTTTTTGTTGTTTTTTGTCATAGAACCATTCATAAATATCAATAATACCTTTCTGTTTATTGATACAAGCTAGAAATAAAAGTAACAATTATCTACCTTTTATTCAACGCATTTTCAGAGAAATTAACCTGACTTCCTCTCTTGTGTTGACTTTTACGATGATTTCGGTTAAGCGGAGAAGAGGATTCGAACAGGAGAACAACTTCCATTCTCATCCCAACACATCAGAAATTGTCATACTGACTTATGTCAAGCGTTTTTTGATATTGTATCAAGATCAATGAAAACTTCTTATTGACTCGTTGTTTTTAACTTAATATAACTATATTAATGAGCAGACGCAAAATGATCTTTCTTACTAAATCTAACTCACATTGACAGTCAATTGCACTTTACTTGACTGCACATTTATCACTGACGAACTCTTCTGACATCACTTATGTGCCAGAAAAAGCGAACTATTTCAATAGAATGGTTCATATGAGAAATTGCGTCATATATTATAACTTGGTAATGGCTTAAAAAATTCCTAAATCTTGACTCGAATACAATCTTGATTTAGCATGGCAATAGTTTCTTTTGGAAAAAATGCTACAAAATACGTCTTATTTCACAAACAGCCTTTCGAAGCGTTTTATATAAGAAATATCGTGAAACTAGAGACCTACGGGTTCATGTTTTTTTGGGCCCGAGTCCGGTTCGGATCAAATATGTCTAGTCAATATAAGTTCTAACATAAACATCTCCATTGTAAGATTTGTTTAGATAAATCTTACCTAAAAGATTTCCTAATCCACCACTAAAAGCAACAGAACTATAATTATCATGAATTAAATCATATTGAATTGCATCATTCAATGGTATTAAAGTAAAAGGTTGAAAAATCTTCTCTTTGTATAATGGATTAAATATCATGATAGATGTATCTGTTAGCCATGCAATTGATTTACTATTGTGAAGATAAATAACAGATATTGGTAAATAAATAAAATCAATATGATTATAAATTTCAATTGATTGATTTTCATCATAGATGATTAATGAAATATTTGAATTATCGAATGAATAGTAAAATTCTACATATAAATCAAGAAGAATACAATGTTGAGAATTATTTATATGTCGATTAATATTTCGAATTAATTTAATTTGACCATTATCATCAATTGAGAAATAAGATATAGTTTGACTTTGTTTTAAAATAACTTTAAGAATTGAATTTTTAATGATAAAATCTTCAATAGTATCATCATTAAAATCATATTCTGATAATAAACAATCATTTGAACAATGCCATGTTTGTAAAACATGATTGGATGATGAGATAATAATAATTATATCCTTTTTTATAAATGAAATTAAATGATTACATGGAATTTGCATTGTTATTTCTTTTGTTGAATTATTCATTGATATCATTTCTGAATTCGATGTCAAACAACATAGATAATCATTATTATATAAACACGATATTAACTTTTCTTCTCTTGTATTTTTCTTATATACAATATCGAATTGCTTCACTGTTGTTCTATGATAGTTGAAAAATCGATGTATTTTACTATCATCAGTTACAACAAATAAAGAAAATGGTGAAATTTTTGAATAGATTATATTTCCTGATGAACATTTCATTAAATATTGTTGTCGTTGATCATCTGTAATTAATTGAAGAGGACAATTAATTAAACATTGTTCAAGTAAATTATAAAGTAATTCAGATAATTGTTCTCGAAATGAAAATAAACGATAAACTAATTCAAATGGAAGATTATTTGGATATTTATTGACAATATCTAATGATATTTCAAATTGTTTTAAAAGAAATCTTGTTTCACCATTTCCATGATAATTCATCATTGTAAATTCATATAATAAATCTGATAATTTATATTCTCCACAATAAAGGAATACTTTGAGAAAATCTAAATTAAATAATGTGAAATCATGAACATATTCATAACGACCGATTTTGAGATATAATTGATGAAGACGTCGAAGATTATATTGTTTCTTTGTTTTTTCTTCTAGAGGTTTTTGTGGAGTTAAACATCGATCAACAGAAATTATTGTTGTAGTTAAATTATATTTTTTCATTAATTTCGGTGAATAACTCATATCAAATGTTGTTTTATATTGATTAGCAAAATATTCTAAACGATTTTTTTCTAATATCGGTTTTTCTTTTCGATGTAATGATCCTCGTTCACCTTTCCATGGTTCATATTCTTGAAAACTTCGATGATAACTAAATAAATCAATTTCAATGTTAGTTATGCTGATCAAATGTTTTAGAAAAAAACCGGCAGTTAAAACAAATTAGTCTAAATTATATCCCATGCTATCACTTTTTTGACTACTGCGTCACAAGCACTCTAGCTCACTTTAACTTTTTACAGTGAGAAAGATACTTTATTTATTCTCTTTCTCGTAGAGAAGAGTCTTAGAAACATTAATTGTTTGCTTGATTGATTGCTTGCATGTCCGCAGAGGATCAAAAAACATTAGTGTTGACCTAAGGGTAATGAGAGACGAGGAATTCATATCTAAGGTCAGTTTTTTAGAAAATTTCTGAAGCTCAATTATTAAACAAACGACCAGTTTTTAATAAAAAACATTTGGTTTTACGAAGTTTGATCAAAGTCAGTTGAGGACAAGGAACTTAAATCCGACTTTTTATAAATGAATAGCTTGATGGAAGTTTAGAAGTATGATTTCTACGAGAAAGAACTGAGCGAGTCTTTAGACGAGCGTTACTCGTTAATAGCCAGTCAGTTAATCAATTATTAATTGGTTACTAACTCATAATTCATCGCTGGTTATCCCTGATAGTCAATGATAATATATGATGATCGATAAGCATGGAACATGGTGAGATTGACCGGATGTAATCTCTTACAAGTGCGATTTTTTTATCGTGGTTGAACACATGAGATGAGAGTTAAAAATATCTTCTCATTGTAACTTACAAGTAAACACAAGGAATACCATCAATATCTTTTTCAATTAAATATTTATGCATATCATTTCTAATACGAATCCATAAATTTGATGGTAATCGAAATAATCCTAATGGTGGTAAATAATGAACAAAAACAGATTGTAAAATTTCATCATCTAATGAAAGAATATCTTCAATTTCATATTCACTTAATCCACCAGATAATTGAAGATAATGCATTGCACGACGAAATAATATTTGACCATGTTTATTACCTAATTGATCATACATATATTCAATAGCATCACCTGTATAGTCTATTGATAAAAAAGCTTTATTAGGAATTTGATCATATGAATGCCATGTTAATGTTTGATCGTAGAGAAGTGAAAGAAAAAGTGGATCAATTTGATGTCTTTGAGTAAGTTTTGGTTTAAGCCATTCGTATTGTATTGATGTTAAACAACGTCGATCCTGTTTAAGCCAAGAATGTAAGACTTCTTCAGCTGTATTTTCATCAAATGGTTTTATTTCAATTTCTATTAAACCATCTTTATAAACTGTTTTTAATTGTTGATAAATATCAATTTTTTTTCTTTCCATTCCAACTTCAATATCAGGAATTGTTGAAAATATACATTTAACATTAGATGATAATGGAAATGTTTCTGGTAACCATTTTGATAAATTATCTAAATCAATCATTTGAAGTTGATCAAGTGCATCAAGAAGAATAATAAGATTTTCATCTTTTGGTATACGTAATAAAATATTCTCAAATATTTCTTTAACATTATCAAAATTTGATGGAATATTCAAATGATAAATTATACAAATTTGTTGGATAATAGATATCAATGGACGACGAATATCACTTGATGATGGAGTTGCACCCAAAAACTGTATAATAACAGATACATTACTCGTTTGAGAATACCAACTTGGAATCTACAAATCATTATAATCAATTAAATTGTCAATCTCGATTATAAATTGAAAGAGAACTATCCTGAACTGGTCTAATGAAGAACCGATCGAACCGGCAAAACCGCGGTTTGTATCACATGAAAAGTATTTTATTCTTTAAGGGTTGTCATCATATTTCGCGATGTTGGACATTTTAGAAAGTATACTATATAAATGAAATGTAGTTCTACTTACTTCATTAACAAGTTTAGCCATAATTGATGATTTTCCAGTACCTGAATGTCCAAGTAAAACACAAGGAGAATTTGTTGATGATGTAATAAATGTTTTAACCTATAAATAATACATCGAAATATTCATTCAAATATATATCTATACTTCACTTTTTGAAAAACGTCCGGTCGAGGAAAAAATCGTTGTGTTAATAAATTACATTGAATTGCATGTTCTAAAATTTGATTATATAATAAATTTTCTCGTTTATTTTCATATATTTTCATATGATAATCAATTTGTGATTGAACTGCATAATAAAAATCATCGAAAAATTTTGATAAATATTTCATTCGATCATTTTCATCTTTCCATCGTAACTATTATGAAACAAAAAAAACCATTTTATAGATTTATATAAGAAAACAAATAATTTACTTTATACGTATAAATCTCTGATGCATCAATTGATTGTTGAAGTAATTGTTTTAAATCATTTAACAATTGTTCTGATTCACCTTTATCATCATTATCATGAAATTTAGAATCGAGTTCTTCAATATCAATTAATTCTCGAAAAAAACAAAGTATTCGTCGAGGTTTATGTTTATTATTTGCTAATGCACGATAAATTTCTTGTGCAGTAACTAAAATAAACATTAGTTATACATTAATAATTTAATTCTTATTTACCTGATATATGAAATTCATCTCGTTCATCTTTTGTTATTAAATTTTGTTCATAACATTTATTTGCTGATTTTCGTAAAATAATTTGTAAGTTTTTTTCTGATTCACACCATTGTTGATCATTATCTATTGGTCGAAGAAAATATTTTTTATCAAGATAATTTTCATCTAATTGATACATTTCAGTTAATAGACTTTTTTCTTCAGTATTTGATAACAGATGTTGAAATAGATCTGAAGAGATACATGAAGGAGCAAAACGACTACCATATCGATGACTTAATAAAATCTTTAAAAGGAGATATATATAGGAAATATAAGAGGCAAATTAAAAGAAAACTATACCACACAATTTGTTGCCATGGATAATCGATAACAAATATCAAGTTCTTGTAAACACATATCTACTGTTGCATGAGTATTTGATGCAGTCGATTGAATACCCCAACGCATATCGGAATACTAAATATTAATTACGATTAAAATGAAATTTCAAATATGAAATTACTTGAAACTGTATATTGTATTTAGTAAGACAATATTCACGTAAACGAGGATAAACATGATCAATGAGTCCATTTCGTTCATTGGTTGTATCTAAGAATAAAAAGAAAAATATTTATTTTATCTAATGGTTACTTTCTAACAACTCACCAGTAAATGTTGAACTTACAAATAAACGTACTGAATTAAATTTACGATCTCCTACATGATCAAATCGACCGCGATATAATAATTCATCTTCCATTTTATTTTAACTTTAAAAAAATTCGAACTTGACGAGTACAAATTTTCTTGTAAAATAAAAGTTATGGTTGTAATCGTCAATTTATATTTCTTTTTCTTTTTCTGTCTTGAATTGAGCGTGCGGTTGATTCAACTTTTTTTTTTCTTTTCTTTCTTTCTTTTTTTGAATTATATTATTATACGCTGACGGTAACTAAGAAAACATGATGCCGCCAACATATATATATATATACTACTATAGAAACATAATACAAAAATTACTCATTTATTTTTCAATATTAAAAATAGAAGAAAAATTTTCAATTAACTCGGTTAATAGTAGCTCTTATCATATTTCTACAAGTTATTATTCTCTCGACTAAAGAAAGAGTCATATGAAAAAAATAGTTTGTTTGTTTGCTTACTTGTCGTCGAGCAAACGCCAAAAACTATCTTATTACAAAAACAGATTAAACAATCATAGGTTCAAGAAACGTCAACATAAGGTTTTCGAGGTCGAGGAATCGAATAGTATTATCTGTTTTTCAAAAGATCCACATAGTATTTTATGATAAAAATAGGGTTTTTCAAAGAAAATAATGCGATGCTTTTTACTTTCGCTGAGCACAGATCGTTATGAAAAAAACGAGTTGGTTTATTCGCTTGAGGGCCAAAGGTCAAAAAAATATCATTGTCTGAAATAAACTAGCGACAGTTTTACCTGGTTTACACGAATGTCAGCGGGATGTGGTGCTTAGAACTACTCCAAATATTTGGCAACCATCGAATGAACGATGAAGAGCGCTTATGCATTAATAAACTTGATCAAGGCAGCTATTGATTTTATTAAATAGAGGCAGCTATATTCCCTAGTATACTTTTATAAGAGTTTATAAGGGTATGATCGGTTTTATCAATTTGCTGAATTTTATAAAAAAATAGTATTACTATGATGTATGATTGCATTTTAAACTGAAACATTTTGAAGATTGATGTTGTTTATGTCTACTTGTCTTTATAAAACTTGATGAACTTCTAAGAGACTATACGGTTAGGAAAGCTCACAAAAATATGGAAGCTAGTATAGGTGGTTATATTTCAAACTACTAGTGAGTGTCTCGATAAAGTGTATTAAGGCATAAATGCTCTCAATTGTTCATTCGAGGGAAATGATAAGTATATAGACAAATGAGCGCACAGAAGTAAGAGGAATTCACCAGAGAATACTTGAAGGATCCAACATAATGTATATATTTAGACAAAAAGGGAAAAATACATGTATGTGGAATTACTACAGAAAATACAAAGTTGACAGAAAAAAAAGAAATGTATAGAACATAACAACACTTAGCAACAGTCATTATACGTAAGTTATTGACCAATCCATCGCAATACATTTATGCATAGATGACGACTTGTAGAAATGCATTCTTTGCGAAATATGGACGATGCTAATGTATATGTAACAAATGTAATCTAAAATCAAGTTCATCAAAGTAGAATTTTAACCCTCATGTGTTCTCTTATTATCTTACCGATGAGAATATATAAATAGGATGAATTGAAAGTGCATAAAGAAATTCATCAATAGCTTGTTGATCAGAACTTTTCAGTTGTGAACTGGTCACAAATTCATAAATAATATAAACTACAAAACTCATGTTTAACACTGTAAATGTAAGACTCTGTATTAGAGCTAATCGTATCAATTTCATATCAATTTGATGGCTAGGTCTTCTAAATATCTGTTGAGAATGGCCTGTGATTTTCGATATTGGATGGATACGATGACGATTTTGACGAATATTAATAATAATAAGTGTGCTGAATAGTATCATTAGGACAATTGGTATAATAACACTCATTGCATTGTAGATACTGAACCATATACTATAGCTAATATTTATATATGCATAGCATCGATTAAACTTTATTTCAAATCCGATTGGAATATGTATAGTGAAAATAATACAAATCCATGTTCCAATTATAATAAGATATCGAGCATTTTTGCGAGAACTCAATTGTCGAATCGATTCATTCGATGACGTTACTAGCCATCGGTCGATCGAAATAAGACAGATGAAATAACGTCCAAAAATCAATGACAATTGAACAAAATAAAGACGACATTTACAGAATATAAATGATGCAGTTTCGAAATGAAAATCAGTTAGAAAAGGTAGACTTCGTGTTAGACCACCTATATCGATAAACAATAAATTGGATAATGATACACCGATAAAATACCAAGCACAGATATTATTCAACTGAAGATTACGTTGAGAAAACATAATAATATTCACAAAATTCCCAAAATTACCAAAAATATAAATAGGTACCATAAAATAACGAGTCAAGTATGTTTGAATTATATTGAATTGATCTGACAACTCTACTGCTGATGAATTCATTTTTGTTTGTGTGGAATTATAATATAAAAAGTACTATGACACAGGTATCATCTATGAGCGTTCTGTACGTCTGAAAAAAAAGATGCAATCAATTTTTTCTATGATGAAGCATTTAACACCAATGATCCAATACTGATAGTGTATGCATATTCAAAATAATGGAAACAACCGATAAATGTATTGAACTAAAATGGTTAAAACCTGGACGAAGTATATCATCTGACGTTCTGCGCTAACGCTTTTTTTACATTTATTTTTTTGCAGTTTGCACGGTTGTTTCCTTTTGATCCTCTAGGACGAGTATTACAAAAAGAAAAATGATAACCTCGGGCATTTTTTTCGAACATGCCATGTACGACAGTTGATAGATCGTCAGGAATCATTTCTGTTAAAATGGTTCTTTTTTGTCGATACGAATAGGTACTATTATTAGTACATGTAATAATACTTCACCTTTTCTTTTGCTGTATCGCTCTTTTTCTCTTCTATTCTCTTCTTTTTCCTGTTTCTTTTCTTATTTTAATCACTTTTCATTAACTTCCTTTATATCCTTGCAAGCATGGCCTAATATCTGTCATGATGAATTATATTTCCGGCAATTAAGTGTCGCATTGCACTAATAATGTAACTTTTATCTTAAATATCACAATCTCTCTTTCTATTATCATGTAAGAATTTCCAAGTGTCACATTCGCTAACATAATAAAAAAAAGAGTGTTAAAGGACAGAAATTACAGTCTTCTTCCCACCAGAGATCGTGTGGCAGATATCGGCTGAATTTTGAAATTTTAGTCTGACCTATTGGCCTGTGTTTGATGTAATATCTGTTTTTCTGAGAGTAGCTTAAAACACAAGATGATGATACAAGTTAAAGATTCCGATAATTTCCGACAGGATCTAGCTGAAATCATCTGAATTCAAGATTATTTTACCTGGCGTTATTGACTTTGCTAAGAGTGAATGAGCAAAGAATGATTTATTTCAACTAAAATAAAAAGACAATGTTATTTTTTATTGAAAGATTTTTTGTGAGAAACACAGTTCGATAAAGCGACTAACATTCGGCAAGTAGAATTTAGTTTCCAATTTGTTCTTCCTACTCTTGCGATGCTACAAAACTTTGTAAGATTCTGTAGAAAATGATTTAGTTGAATAGGAAAAGAAAAGACGACATTTCATGCATATAAAATACACATTCAACGAGTAAAAAATTTTTTGAATGAGAAAAGTAGTGGATCAGAATTAACGCTTTCAGGCTTGTTTATTTCGAAAGAAAAACACTTTTAGATCGATAATATTATGCTTTTAAGCATAAAAACGTCCATTTTCCTGTTTCTTATCTGTTTTATTAGACGAAACCTACAAAAAATTGAACTTTATTCCATACTGCTTCCTGATACTGTTGTTCAACCAAACAGAGATCGTCGTCGAAGACGACTAAACGTTTCCTTGTTTCTACGAAAAACCTATCTATTTAGTTTTTCATCACACTTTTGGTGGCTCTTCCAAAAACATATATTTTTCTAGATAAAGTTTTTGACAAGCCGTTGCCTAAAAATATATGTAACACTCAATGACTGAGAAGGAACTGTTTCGAAGCGATTAATTGAAGATACTGTCGACTCGAAACATCGCTGATTTACAATGGAGAAATAAATTCTATCAACTACAGTTAAACTGAAAATTATAGTTATTCCAACATGCGAAACATTTAAAACGACGAAAAGTAGATTCTTACTGCACACATCGAATATGTCACATTTCATTGTGTGGTATATTGCGTCACTAAATACGACGCATGTAGCATATTTCATTCTACTATCATCTGACCAAAATATGAGAATATCTTTACTGTTTTCGAAATATTGTTTTTGCTGTTGGGTAATAAAGGACCTAACACACTCAAAATGTATCCTTCCTAGATAAAATACATAATTGTTAAGTAAGATGGAACCTATTCATCAGCTTTCTCAAACACTGCTACACCAAAGAGTAGGTTGTTTGAAGATCTACTTTTGCCATTGTAATCATTAATTTGATGAGCTTTCGGTGTTTGTGTATACTGAATGATCGATGTTGAAAAGTATTGTTGCTGGATTTTTGTACGAACAGGTATGTGCCATCCATCACTATAATAATTTGATGATTCTGTTTTGCCATTAATTGTGACACAACAGAAGTTTGATGATGATCAAAGATAGCTTTTCTGTCGATATGTTTGAAATGCAGATGGTTCAGAACAAAATTTTTCAATACTGTTTTGGGCACATGTTGAATAATTCTGGAAATGGTACGTTTTTATGTTAGATGGAACATTGACGCGTGTACCATCTTGCTCAGACCCAGTTGTATCTTAACTAGAAGGACTACTAGAGCAATGCGAACAGATCGAATGCTACAATTTCGTATAGATAATATACAGTTTAATAAGTGGTCGAATTGACCTAAATGAAAAGCTAGCACTAAATGTAACTTGAATATCTCATATTTTTGCATAGACCTGTGATGTTGCGATAAGATTCCTCATCGAGAGATGTCGGATTATCAAAGTCAAAAGTTTCCATGCTTCGAATAATCGTACAGTAGTCATTTATCAATTCCATTACATAGTTTGCATCTAGTGATTTCTTGAAGAGCTTCATAAGAAAGATAGCCATTGTACATGCGATTGAAACAACAACGAACCCTAGGAGATATAGCAATGCCTCGTTTTATAAAAATCATTTCCTTTTGCATTTCTGACAAGACTTGAAACGAACTATCTTCTTTTTTCGTACACACAAAGCACTTTCTTGATAAAAGGAAACATCAAACAGAAATTAATTATAGAATAAGACTGACTGACCGATGAGACGATAATGTTCTTTTGATTGGAATTTTTATTGTACGTGTTACCATATCAGTTTGAACACCTTTTCCTTCGGTTTCTTCATCCTTAAATAAAACCGTTTTGACGAACATTACAAAATACCAAAAATATTTATCGTAGTCGTCTGTAAGCCATTCCGATCGATAATAACAACAAAATCACCTTTCATCTTCCTTATCCAGTTGTCAAACTTGCATTGGCACTTTCAACAAGCTGCATCAGCCTGAAATTTTTTTCGATGCTCAAGCAGATAGAAACATACAGAAAAGAATGTTTGAGTATCCATAAATTATACTATCGCTGATTTGTTTATCATACCCAGCACAATTGATGCGAACAACTCTAGGTATTTCGAAGTATGCTGTTACGATTATAAACAAATATGATTTTCTCCGATCGACCACTGCGCTCTTATAGATGAAAAGTGTGTGCGTTCACACAATATCGTAATCATCACTAAAAAGGTATCACAATGATATCCTATATCTTAACTGAAGATTTATACCTTGGACATACATCCAAATCAATTACAATGATAAATAACATCGTGGTTCTAGGCATACTTTAACAAGGCACACACCCACACACACATATATATGTATATATATACTCTTGACAGTTAACATAGAAAAGAAAAAAAATACAATATAGGTCATTAAGGATAGAATTAAATGAAGCGAGGACGATATAAACATAGGAAATATCAGGATATATTCGCACGGACTGTTGAACGGCTATTGCAAAACCTAAATCACTATAATAATTACAATTGTACACTGTAAAACATTCTTCGCAAACAAGATATACAGCAGCGATCAACAGGGTTCAAAACAAGATATGATCGTATGGAAAAATATGAAACGATACACATAATACCACGCCTACAGCAACCACATCAACGTTTTCGACCGAGGCACTATCATTCAATCACACAAAACAACAACTACAGAAGCAAAAGCATCGGCATAACGACACGTCATAACAACGGTAATAATCAAACACTTTACTCTTCGAATTACCAAAAGCCATGATATATATGAGAAGCGAGACATTTTCGTGGACCTCTGATGTCATCAAACTCGCTTCAGGGTACTTTTCACACAGCAGCTTACACAATAGCGGACACTTTATTTTTCATGCTATCAAAAGTGCTATCAAACCAACAATAGCAGACCCCGGCGTTCATGTGCTTTCTGGAAACGCAAGGTCCAGTACTAAATTGTCATGGCATGAAAACGCAGTGTTTTCATTTATTCTTCAACATAAGTATCTTGTGAATTTTTTTGGTCGACAAATTGAAAAGTTAAAAGATAGACCATTTTATAACACCTGAGAGATGCTATTAAATCTGTAATGCAAGAGTCAGCCATCAAAATGATTTAAAAAAATATAAGGTTTAATAATGTCCAGCCATGCCCTGAAAAGGCACTATTTTAACCTATTTTGGAAAGCATTTGTCTTGTAAATTTTTTGATTAACAAGTTTAGAGATTTAAGACACATACTATTTTGTAGCCCGTGAAAAATGCTATCCAATCAGTATAAATAGTGCCGATCATCAGTGTATTGTTAAGGAGTACAAGGTCTCATGATGTGTTTCCATAGCCAAAAAATCATGGCTTCTCGGCTGTTTTACAAAATATGCGTCTATCAGATTTTTTTAACTAAGAAAATGGAGACTTGTGAATTATACTATTGTAGTCCGTGAAAAATGCTGTCGAACCAGTATAAACAGAGTCTGGCTAGTGGAAGGTTTAATTAAGTTTCTGTCAAATTACTCGAGAACTTTTTTGAAGAATCATGTACATTTTGTTTATAAGAGATCTCTCGGAAAATTAATTGATTTAAAGACTAATAATGTGTTAGAAGGGTCGAATTTAATACGAAAAGATTCAGCATTTCATGCTGCATCAGAATATAGCAGTTTCAAAAAACACAGATAGTTTTGTAGAGAAAAACAGCTGTGAGCAGATTTGTGATCTTATACGCCCCCGTCCTTTTGTTAGGAAGTGATACGAACACCTCCTCAGATGTAGTTTACCTGTATCTCTTGTCTATAGAGACGTTTTCTTTTCGTTCTTCACTCGGTATTTTCCTTTCGTTCTCTCTTCTTCTTTTCTGCATATCACATATATGGATTTTTCCTTTCCTGTGTATTACATATAAGTGGTCTTTTCCTTTTGTCCTATATGTCATCTTCTCATATGTATTATATTCTATGGGATCTTTCTACCATCATCTGATGGACAATTCCTAGAGATGTGTGATCTTCTTGCCTATATGTAGCATGCAACTGTTCGTGAATAAACAAGAGTGATATAAGACTATGTTCATCTCATCTTGACGATCTAGAGTTAGACACCTAACACTTTACTTATGTCTTTTTTTCGTGTGGGTTTTTTCTTATCTCACGCATAATAGACGTATGATAAATTTTTCCCCTTTTCTTTTCTGTTTGCAAAAACATTTTTTTTCTTCTCTATAAAAGTAGCTTGTTATCAAGATTAAAAGCTTCATTTTCACTCTTTTGCAGCCATACGTAAGTGGTCATTTCGTAGGAAATAAGTTAGCTGCTCTTATTGAAGAAGACCCGTTTCTTCATGCAATAGCTAAAAAGAATGAAACTTAGTAGGTGCAGCAAGCTATAGTGGGGTAAATCCGCTAACTAAAGGTGTCAGTTCCGGATTCTGTTCCTAAAAATCCGAAACTCATACGAAGTTCCAGATTTCTAGGAACGAAAAATCACTTGACAATTCATTTCTACATGCTTTTCAACACGCTGGAGTTTTTAAACATTGCTTCTTTCGTTTTGAAGCAAGTCACTATGGGTTTCCAGGTTCATAGGAACGAAAACTGGCACCGAGTTCCTAAGAATGAGGAAGCTTATTAAAAATCACTAAGAAAATAAGCTTAGACAAAGTTCTTACCGTTGGAATCTGGAACCCAAAAACACATAATGACTTACCTCAACATGAAAGAAAAAATATGCCTAAAGGCTCCAGCGTGTTCGAAAGCATGCAGAAATGAATTGTCTAATAGATTCCTGTTCTTAGGAATCCAGAACTCGATATGAGTTTCGAGTTTCTAAAAACGGAGCCTGAAACTGACACCTAAAGCAAGACTCCCTCGATGGAAATAGTCATTTTCAGGGGCTTTCATAAAATGCTTATAGAAAATCGAAGATTCAATATCTTGTAAAGTAGTTTGCCCCAATATTTATACAACTCTTCCTTCTACAACGTATCCTAAATTGAACAAGTTTTCTGTGTTCACCATCGCGGCTTATATGAGCTCACTCATAAAAGCCATGTAGTCGTGACCTTTGTCCAAAAAAGTTGAACAACCCAACTCATCTTTTTTAAGATATTTTGATATCAGAAGATGGAGTTTCTCATGGGCTATCTCTTGATATTATTAAATTCCTGAGAATCTTGTTGGGTAGCCCTTTATTTGCTGTATTCAAAATCATAAAAAAATTTCTGAGACAGTTAACATTAGTAGAGAAATGTAGCCTTGCACACAAAAGAAGAACGAGAAAACACGCGAAAAATCTCGTATGACTGGACCTAATTTTGCGTCTGGGATTCCTTTATAATGAAGGCTTAATAGATGTTCATATATACCGTTTTGTAGAGTGCAATTTGCTCTTTCAAATGCGCTATGGCTCGAAAAGATTGCGACGAGTTAAGATGAAGAAAATGTCCAAATACGGACTAACTCAATTTAGTATAACAAAAATATTTTTTCGAACGACATGGTGCACTCTCATTCATTCTTTGCTTCATACATTTCAAGAGTAAGATAGAATGTGCTAAAAATTTGGATTTAGAAGTTTTTGATGGTACTCTTTCATTTCCGTTGAAAGAAGAATATCGGGATCAAAATTTCTACGAGTAGGACCGTATTCACCAATGTTCGATATTGTCGTGGGCCATCTCTTGGGGACTACCAAGTACCAACCTTAGATAGTCCTGAAAATGCTTCAAGTATCATCCATAAATAGCCTGCAAAAACTTACAAGGTTTTGGCGGGCGCATTTGATTCAGTTCCTACAACCGATGTACTGTTATTAAAAAAAATAGACGAAAAAAAAATTTGGTAAACTATGGGCTCAGTTTTTATTGGGCTTTTTTTCTGTATGAAGCGAACCACATTTTGTTTGGTCAGCATGTTTGACTCACTTCATACGACCAATTTTCGAGCAGATTGGTTCCCACTATATGCAACAATGTTGTCTAAGGTTCACCATAGCGACAAAGCAATTCAATATTGGTATTTGTAAAAGACGCGAACATCCAAAAATCCGTTCGACAGCCCCACGAACAGCCATACTCACGAACACCCAACCAAAGCTAAATCTACACCCAAACAGCTAACTCATATGGAAAAAATGAATCGATCGAGAAATTTCAGAAAATACGCGATCACCCAGGAACACCCGAAGGTCCAATAAATACACTCACGAACAGCCACCAGTGGCTACTAACACCGAAAGTAGTCGAACGAAATTATCTGCTGGTCATCTCAGCAGGGAAATTTTCTGAATTTGCAAATGCGCAGATCTGGCCTGAATCAGGGTAAAGGTAGTTTATGGACCTGTGTCATGTCATATTGCAATGGCCAAAAGACAACTTTTTCTAACTATTTTAGGTATTCATAAACATTGGTACCTGTTCGTGAGTGATCGCATATTTTAAAATCTCTAGATCGATTCATTTTCCCATGAGTTAACTGTTTGGATGTTCGTGTCTTTCATAAATATCCATTCATTATTGTCCTAGTTTCTGCCTGATTTCACTGCGACCTGTTGTTTCATTCCGAGCGTTAGTTTTATCAGCACCAAAGTTTTCTTAAAATTCTGTGGACACTCAATTTTCCTTCCACATTTCATTTCTTTTCATCCTTATTCGTCAAAAACACACTGTCATTATTTACTATTAATGAGAGCCCATGTATGCCGCAAGAATGTTTTTTTCCGTAAATGTTCACATATGCCCTTCAGCCTTGATTAGGTAGTACATGATTAGAAAGTTTGCATTGTATATTGAGATACGTTACAGCCTTATATCTTCGTAGTTTTACCACCTTGTAGCCTCATACTCTTGTGGTACTACCTCTGATAGCCTTATTATGTTATTTTCTTATCCCTTATATCCCATACAACCTTCTCTAGTTATCTCCTATATCTTTGTCTCTTTACATTCCTTTAGTTTTATCTCTTGTACTCCTAGAGCCTTAGCCTCTTTTAACCCTTACCTTCGTATCCACATCCCCTTATACCCTTACTCTTTACACCTTACTCCTTACCCTCTTATAGCCTCATATTCTTGTAACCTTATTTCCTGCCCTTTATAGCCTTGAAGCTCTTGAGGACCTATGGGTACTCTCATACAACAGTCTTTGAGGCATCCAGCTTACAGTCTTATTTGACCTTTGATCTTTAATCTTTGACTCGGTAACAGACGGACAGACACTAAACATTATTATATAGATTATTGTGAGCTTCTAAATCAATAATGAAATTGCTGACGGCTCTTGCTTGAAATATCTCTCTTTTGTCACCTGGTTTCCTCATAATTACGAAGCAAAATTTGCGAAGAACAGAAAAACAACCAGAGCAACATGAGAGAGAATACAAAAAAGAGGTCGTATCTTACAATAAACTATATCACATTCAACGCGATTCAGTTTTCTTCGAAAAGGGCGGGGTCGTTAGGAGTTTAAAATACCCCACAACGAGAATTCATCTTTGCCTATCAGAAATAGCTCCAATCACGCGAAAATGTCATCTTCCATCAAAATAAACGTTAGACAACCGTTATCCGTATGAGAGATTATTCGTATATCTTGTAACCTGGAACTACTGTGCTGCGTCATCACTTATTTCACGATCACAGTGATGATTGTCCTGTGATCATCAGTGAATCTTGATCGCTATGAGGAGTCGTGATCGTGATCAAAAAAGTCAGTCACGCAGTACAATGCCTCGAACCCCCGAAAACTATTGAAAAAACAGAAAAAGCACTCTTCTCATTCATTCTTCTTCTGACAGTGCTTTTCATATGCACTGTTCAACCCTTTCAAAAATTCCTCTATCCAGTGCAGTTTTTCTCGGCCTACAAGAATCGCTAGGCACATGGCAGGTTAAAATGTGGAGAGAAACGTAGTTTATGACGTTCTTCTCGGTAAATCATTGACACTGCTTGGTCAACAGACTACAAGTAAAGGAGTGAAAAGCTCTGTGGTTTTTGAGTTTTCAGGGTTATGCATTGGCACATCTGCCTCCTTACCCATCAAACACCTAGTGATTCTTGTAGGTCATGAAAAACTGCACTGGATAGAGTAGTTTTGAAAGTAGATGAACAGTACATTGAAGAGAACTGTTAGGAGAAGAATGGGTGAGAAGAGCAGTTTTTGTGATATTTCAATATGAATTTTCTCATACGAACGATGGTTGTCTAGCGTTTCTTTTGATGAAAGATGACGTTTAGGAGTGATTGGAACGATTTCTGGTAGACAAAGATGAAATCTGTCTATCGCCCATTTTCGTTTTCTACTCATTTTCTTTCTAAAATATAGTGGGTCCCACATATGGGATCCGTCGTGTTGAATGTGATATTATCACATATCAGCATTAGAAACGACATTGTCAGCAGTTTTTTTAGATAAACACCAATCTACCACCTCAGAACAAAAACGTCATCTTCGTTTTTGTTCGAATAAAGGCTCTCCAATATCCATCGAGATTTACGGCATAGAACAACAATATGATTCTATACGGTTATAAATCGTTTGATTTCGACAGATTACAACTTTTAATATGAAGAAACATATGCAGTATGCTGATCATAATCTTCTCATAGACTACATTGTACGATTATCTCTTCATCGGTTGCTGAAGAATGAATAGTAGTTTTCTTCGGCAGCCTGTATTTTCGGCAATCCTTTTTCTCAAGATAAGGCTATATCGAAAATATAAAACAAATAACGTTACGTTTTAACCCTCTAAAAGATAATTTTTATTACGCAACCTCTCCAATGAATCACTACATCGCTTAAAAAACTTTTCTACCTATTGCAAATATACATATCTGTAATAATTTTCTTATGATTTTAATACAAACAAAATCTTTCTTTTAGATGTTACAAATTTTAGAATTCAGTCATTCGAGACGGAACGAAGTCGAAAATCCGAAATTTGTACCGCTGAAGAAGGTTCATGTTGACGCCAATATACGATCATTTGCTGTCGATGTCACCATTCAGCAAGTCTTTCGTAATGATGAAACAAGACCGATCGAAGCAGTCTATTGTTTTCCTATCGAAGAACAAGCTGCTGTATATGCTTTCATTGCTCGTATCGACGATCGAGAAATCAGAGCGAAATTGAAAGAGAAAGATGAAGCTCAGCGAGAATACATTCATGCTCTTCGAGAGGGACATGGTGCTTATTTACTTGAACAAGATGAAAAATCTCCAGACAATTTTATTGTTAATGTTGGTGCATTGCCACCAGGTAAACAATGTCATATATCGATCTCGTACGTATCCGATCTCGATCTTATTAATGACGGAAGCACAATTCGGTTTGTTATTCCGACTACGATTGCTCCACGTTACAATCCTTGTGTATGTGGCATTAGCTCTCCATGCGATACTACATCGAAATATGTTCAAAGTAGTCCTTATACAATTGAACTTTGTTGTCGAGTAGAAAAGGAGAATATCGCTCAAATATCTTCAAAGTCTCATCCTATTCAGGTCGATCTCAATGACTCTGATGCGTATGTAATTCGATTTGCTCAAGAAAACACTCATTTAGATCGAGACATTATTATCGATCTTGAATTTTCTGAACATCGATCGAATACGATTCTAACTGTTGAAGCGGGTGCTATTATGGCTTCATTCACACCTACTAATGAAGAATGTAAACAAGTAATGAATAATATGTCGACGGCTAATGAGTTCATATTTGTTGTCGATTGTAGTGGATCCATGAGTGACGAAAATAAGATAGGACTATTATGCAATGCAATGAAGCTTCTTATTGAAAAAATATCTTCCGACTCCATTATGAATATCATTCGCTTCGGATCAAGTTATGAATCGCTTTTCAGTGAAAGTCGGTCTCTAAATGATGATAGAAATCGTGAGGCGGCTAGATCGTTTGTTAGATGCTTGGAGGCAAATATGGGTGGTACTGAATTAGTGAGTGATATCATATACAAAACAGATTCTTTGAAAAGTAATTTACTTTTCTGATTTTTGTTTAGGCAATACCGCTGAATTTTCTTCGTCACACTCCACCAAAAGAAGGCAGTACGCGACAAATATTTCTTCTCACCGATGGTGAAATTTCCAATGTTGATGAAGTGCTGGATATATGCCGTGCCATGTCGACTTCAACACGAATATTTTCATTCGGCTTAGGTCATGCAGCAAGTCGTGCACTAATCAAAGGTCTTGCTCGAGTGACTAACGGCCGGTTTGTTTTCATTCCACCCTATACTACTGTTCATAAATATGTCGATACTCAATTTCAAAAATCAATTCAAACGGCTATTACTAATGCAGAGATTAAATGGACTACGCCAACGTCGATGATAAATGCACCATCGAAAATTCCGCCAATATTTGCCAATGATCGTCTCCTTGTTTATGGACTTTGTGAGAATTTAGAAACAACATTTGATCACAGTGTCAGTGTTGAAATACACCATGGAACAGTTCAATTAGGTTTTTCGAGAATTCAAGACTTAGCGAATGTAAACAATGATGGTACAATAGCACGACTTGCAGCTAAAGCATTGATTCTTGAATTAGAACATTCGAAATACAAATCACTAAAAGAAAAGCAAGAGATTCGAGAGAAAATCGTTAAATTGTCATTGATGTACAATATTCTTTGTCCATATACTGCATTTATAGCTGTTGAAAAGCGTTTGAACTCTAGCAATGAGGAAATGGTATTGCGTGAGGTACCTATTGAAATATCGGCCGATGACAAAGGCTTAGCAATGGCAACCATGAAAGACGCTAGTGGAAGTCCTTGTGTAGAATGTGGTCGTAGAACCGGAGTCATGGATGATGTGCGATGCCACTGTTGTGGACGATGCTTTTGTGGTGTTCACATGATGGAACACAATGAAGATTTAGAAGTGGCTCTTAATCAATTGGATGAAGAAATGAAACAACCTTATATCAAGGCTTTGATGGACCTCAATATTCGAGATGAATGGCTTTACAGATTGTATAAATGGTATGCTTCTATTCCGGAACATCCATTAGTTGATCAATTTTATAAACAATGTATAGAACGGTATAAGAAATGGTTCAAGTACGCTGATAGGGAGATAAATTTAAGGGAAGCAATCAATGAAGCTCAATGTAAGCTTCAATCTATAATTGATCAAAATAGAAAAGCTTTAAATAAATGGAGCAGGGAAGCACCATCCACTGAAGGTTCAAGGGAACGTTTTCAAACCAAACGATCTTTGAACGAAAGACGTGGCTATTTTTCCAGTTTAACTCACCAATGTTATATTCCATCGGTATATTATCTAAGGGAGTGTATTGAACACTTAAAGGATAACAGCAGACATCCTATATCACCTTCAAGGAACTACTCCTATGTGAAGGAAGGGGACGCACTTGACGCAGATCCATCATCTCGTTTGATGCCAGCTCATACATCATTGAAAACAACTACAAGTCAATTCTATTGTATGGCAGCTAACGACAAATATATTGCATTAGAACAATTTCGTCGATTGAATTTAATAAGTAGTGACTACATTTCTGATTTATACGATGAATGGAAAAATTTTGTCACCGACATATTTTGGTCCAGTGCACTAGAAAAGTTTATTGTCATTAATATTGATTGCATTAATGTCTTAGCTGTCGATAACAAATATGGACAAATACACACAGATACTCTTGACCACGATCTTGATAATCATATTTGGTGGTGTGGAACAAGTTCGAATAACATGTTGCTCTTATCTAAAGCGATAGAAGGTACATCTCTTTTTGAATACACCCTCGACTCCAAAATAACATTCGTCAAAGAACACCGGTCGCCGAGTTCGTGCAAAAAAGATGAGTTCATCTGTAATATGTCATCAAATACCAGTGTATTGGCTCTTATGATTATAAAACAGAAAAGTGAAATACGTCTTGATCTTTGTTCATTAAACACATTGGAACGTCAACGATCAATTCAAGTCGATTCGACTAATTTGATACATCCGTTTCGATCTTGTTCAATGAGGAATAATCAATGGATACTGGTTAATCCCAATCAATCTGAACTTTGGTATATTTCAGAGGATGGAAATGTTATCAGCAAAGAAAAGTATGTTGTTGACACGCCTCTTCAAGTCGCTTTCATGGGTACGGATATGCTTGTTGTACTGACAGCGGAGCGTGTGAATATCCACCGACTGTCTTCGACGAAAACTGACACAATTAACTAAAAAAGGAAAATTTGGCTTTGCGGAACAATCCGCATGAAATAAGAATTGGATATGACGAATTTCTTTATTTTTTTTAGTCCAGAACTAACAATAAAAATAGGATCATATACGCCTGCAAATCAACAGCTAGAGTGATATTTCGACTTTTTTTTCATATTCAGAAAGAGTTTTCGAGAAATAGTAAGTATAACATTCGATATCTCAAAAAGTTGTCTATCGAGTGGTCTATTTTTATTTTAAACTTTCTTTTATTGATTAAGAGTGTGTCCAATGTACTCAATTTTTTCTTTTACTAAATGAGTATAAAACAAAAAAATCAAATACACTAACTTCGATAACATGCCTTCATTCTGCTTAATTATTGTTTCAATCAATAAAATAAAGTTTAAAATAAATACAGATATATCGAATGTGATACTTAGTAATTCTCGAACACTCTTCCTGAATATGAAAAGAAATCGAAATAACAACTGTAACTATTGCTTTCCAGGTGCAGATATACTTCAACATTTGTTTCAGATTGTGTTTCACAAAAATAAACCACAAAATTCTATAATGACGCAAGCATCATCACCGGTGAATTTATTTGAACTCATTCGACAAAAATACTTAGAGGAAAGTATGATCAAGGACATATTAAACGAAGAGAAATATTTTCCAATTGAAAACAGTTATATCAATTTGACTATCGTTGAATCAAAAGAACAGCACGAAAAAGAAAAGAAACTAAAACAACAAGATCAACAAATGAGTGAAGAAGGAAAGGAACAGGATTCAAATCAGCAACAATCCAACAGTGGATTTCTTAGTGCTTATAAAGAAATCTATGATGTTAAGACCTTAATTGATGTTAAGGATATTTTTAAGAAATGTAAAAGCACGATAAAAAAGGTTCTCGTACTTGGAAGGGCAGGTATTGGAAAATCAACTTTTTGCCAATATGTCACAAACCAATGGGCAAAAGGAAATCTTTGGCGTGAATACGAACTTGTTGTTTTGGTTTATTTACGTAGATTGACCGAAGACCGCTATCCGAAAGGAGAAGAATATTCACCAGTTGACATAATCAAGAGAGAATATCTACTTTCTGATATTATATCGAAGGAAGAACAACAATGTTTCAATGAACAATGCAAAAATGGCAAAGTTCTCTGGATATTAGATGGTTACGATGAATTTGTACAGAACATTCCACCCCATTTGAATACTCTATTCAACTATATATACGAGACGCAGCATCATATTTTAACATCTCATCCATATGCTGTCTCATTGTTATATGATGTGAAAATGAAAATAATAGGATTCACAGATGACAATATTACTAACTATGTTGAATTGTTCTTCCATCGAATCACAGACAACACATTCAATTCATCAGTCGAAATAAAGAAAATTTTACAATTGTTGAAGTTAAATCCAAACATTTGGGATAGTGCACATATTCCCGCAAATCTTGAATTAATTTGTAGCGTATGGAGTACAACAGACTGGTCGAGAACTGAAATGTCAACAATAACGATAGTTTATCATAATATAGTAGAATGGATATGTCGACAGTACTTGACAAAACAAAATATTTACAATAAAGACCTCTCAGATATGCAAAAACAAGATGTCTATAAGGAATGGGATACTCTATTGAAATTCCTAGAACGTTTGGCTTTCAAAGCAATGGAGTCTGACAGTATACTGTTATCAGCACAGCTGTTCAGAGAAGCAAAGGATGAATGTGAAAGCGTCAAAGAAAAATATCCATCAATATTGAATTTTGGCATTCTCAAGTCCTATGACGAAAAGCTAATTGGAGAGCGAAATTTAACGAAACAACAGTATTATTTTGTTCATCTCAGCTTTCAAGAATATTTTGCTGCACGCCACTTAACGAACGTACTCAAAAGCTCTGACACGCAGAAAGCTACTGACTTCATCAATAAAAATAAATACACCCAACGATTTCGCTCAGTCTTCATATTCACTGCAGGGCTTCTCGCACAACATACTTCTCAATCAGCGATGCAACTCTTTTGGAATACTATAGAGGGAGAACCATTAGATCAAATCGGACTACAACATATAAAACTCATTATCGAAATCCTTAACGAAATCTCGGAACAGAATTCCGTCGCAAAACGCGAAGAATTCCTCAAACTAATATCACAATGGATTGTTGCAGTTGTCACACACCCAACAGACATAGTACAACATACAATGGAACAGTCACTTCAACAAGCCCCGGCTATAGTTAACACCAAATTTATCCAACATACATTAGCACGACTCGTGGTGATGACAGACCATAAAATCAAATTCCGCGCCCTTGACATGATCAGCAAATCTCCAATCTCAGAACTTTCCACAAAACTAATTGTTGCCTTCCTCGCAACAGTTCATGATCCAGACGAGCATGTCCAAGCAAGAGCATGTTACATGCTCGAAGAAATGGGGGAAAAAGCAGCAACTAATGATGTGATCGCTGCTCTGCTGCATTTGATGTATGGTCAAGATGGGTATGTTCGAGGTGTAGCATGTGAAGCACTTGGAAACATGGGTGAAAAAGCAGCGAGCAGTATTGTGATCACTGCACTACGGAATGTAGCTCGCGGAGATAGGTATGCACAAACAAAAGCATGTGTAGCACTTGGGAAGATAGGTGAAAAGTGTGCGACCAATGATGTGATTGCTATTCTGTTGGATGTAATTCATATTCATAGTGAATATATGAATGTCATAGGAGTAGCATGTGAAGCACTCGGAAGGATGGCACAGAAAGCAGCTACCGATGCTGTGATCGCTGCTGTGCTGAATTTAATGCGTAATCAAAATGAATATGTTGTAAGAGCAGCATGTGAAATACTTGGGAATATGGAGGAAAAAGCAGCGACCAAAAATGTAATCACAGCTCTGTTGAATGTAATGTCTGTTCGAGAAGATTATGTTATAGACGCAGCATGCGAGGCACTCGAAAAGATAGGTAAAAAAGGTGCGACCAATGATGTGATCGCTGGCCTGTTAAATGCAATGAGTGATGAAAATGAACACCTCAGATATGAAGCAAGCAATACACTTGTGAATATGAGTGAAAAAGGTGTGACCAATGACGTGATAGCTGGTCTACTAAACGCAATTCGTAATAAGAATGAGAAACTACGAAAAGAAGCATGGATAGCACTCAAGCGGATGGGTAAAAAAGCAGCGACAAGTGATGTGATCGCTGCTGTACTGAATGCAGTTCATGATAAAAATGAGGACATACGAAAAGAAGCATGGGAAACACTCGAGAGGATGGGTGAAAAGGCAGCAACTGATCACGTGATCGCTACTCTACTCGATATGATTCATAATAAAAATGAAGAATTACAAAAACAGGCATATGTAGCACTCGCACGAATTGGTGAAAAAGCAGCAACTGATCAGGTGATCGCAGCTCTACTGGATATGATTCATGATAAAAATGAGAAATTACAAAAAGAGGCATACGTAGCACTCGGACGAATGGGTGAAAAAGCAGCAACTGATCAGGTGATTGCAGCTCTACTGAATGCAATTCATGATAAAGATGAGGAATTACGGAAAGAAGTATTTGTAGCACTCGGACGAATGGGTGAAAAAGCAGCGACTGATTCTGTAATCACTGCTCTACTAAATGGAATTTACGATAAACATTGGGAAATCCAAGAAGCAGCATGTAGAGCACTCGGAGATATGGGAGCAAAAGCAGCGACCGATGATATAATCGCTATTCTGTTGAATGCAGTTCGTAATGGCAGATGTTCCTACAGAGAAGCAGCATGTACAGCACTTGGAAATATAGTTGAAAAAGGTGAAATCAATGATGTAATCACTGCTTTGCTAAATATGATACGTAATGAAGGTTCGATGGTTGGAGATTTAGCAAATACAGCACTCAGGAAGATAGTTGAAAAAGGTGCGACTAACGATGTGACTACTGCCCTGCTGAAGTTAATGTCTGATCAAGATTCATATGTCCGACGGCGAACATGTACAATACTCGAAAGAATGGGTGAAAAAGCAGCCACCAATAATGTTATCACTGCTCTGTTGAATGCAACGCGTGATGAAAATAAGGGTGTTCGAGAAGCAGCGTGCGTAGCACTCGGGAAAATGAGTGAAAAAGGTGCAACTATTGATGTGATTGCTGCTTTGTTGAAAATAATTCGTGATGACTGTGAGTCTATTCGAAAAGTGGCGTGTGAAGCACTCAGCAAGATGATTGGAAAAAATGCAAACAATGACGTAATCGGTACTCTGCAGAACGCAGTTTGTGATAAAAATAGGTTTGTACGAGAAGTAGCATGCAAAACACTCGGAAATACAGATGAAAACGATTCAACCGAGGATGTGATCGCTGCTCTGTTAAAGGCAACTAGTGATGAACATTGTTATGTTCGAAAAATAGCATGTGAAGCGCTAGGAAAGCTGGTTGGAAAACGTGTGACTAATGCTATAATCACTACTCTACTGAAAGCAACTCGTGATCAAGATAGGTCAGTTAAAGAAGCAGCATGTGAAGCACTCCTGAATATTGGCAAAAAAGTACCGACCAATGATGTAATTGCTGCTCTGGTGGACATTAAGCCAGATTCGAATAGATTTCGACAAGGTGATATTGAAAAAACCATGGAACTTATAGTTTCTTTGAACGAAGAGCTTAGAAATTGGAAGACTGAGGTGATTGAGAAGGTATTCCAGCGGTTACAAGAGGACCGGTGGATCAAATTTGAAAGGATGCGTCCTAATCATTTGCTAAATGTGTACTTGAATTCAGAAAATAAGGCTTGGCTTAGCTTGCTTGAATATGCAGCATTGGTGCAAGGTATAGCTATTACTGTTGTAGATGGCAAAATAACGATCTACCACGGAAATGAAACCATAGAGTACTGCATTTCACGTCCCGAATTGAAAGATAAGTTGTTGAATGTATTCAAGGAAGGGAAGAGAAAGCTAAATGAGGTGAGTGCAACGTTGCCCGGATCTGATGGTCACTCAATGTAGGGATGTCTGTAATGGTGACTTTCATGGTGGCAGAACAAAATTATGATAACAAACTTAAATGACTATTTCATTGTGAACGATGTTTTTATTGTTTGGTGTGATTTCGAGAGCGTAATGTGTACGAATGAGGTTCTTTAGGTGTATCTGAGTTGATCTGGTGAAATAGAAAATATGCATCACTTTAATTCGACTTCGTGATAAGTTTGAAGCTTCGTTAACATTGTTTACAATATGTAACATGGTCTTGAGTCTTGAGGGTGTGAGATTAGCAATCATAACCTATAGATTTTGTCTATAGTGAAGAGGTTCATGAGATTTTTGTTTGCGTGAATATTGTTGAGCTATCTACAATGAAAAGGAAATAATGAAATAACACGTATGAGATGTACAATAAAATTGACATGTATTAAGTTTATTGTGGTTATGTATAGGGCTTTATTCATCTAAATGAATAAAGAACAACGAATAGTAATAAAGTTTATAATTCATCTATTAAATGTTTTGAGTTTAATACTATTTTTGATTTTGTTGCATTTGGGATTGGTTTTGTTATTCTTCATTATTACGATCAGTTTGATGCATATGTTGCAGTATTTTGGTCTTTTTGTTTTATTGTCTTATCTTGAAGGGTATGAGACGAGCTGCCATGACACGTATTTTAACCTTGTTCAAAGGATTCATCTGGTAAATATGGAAGTCGAGTTTATTCTATATGTCAGCAATCTTTCTCTAACTAAAGAATTCATATATGGAACCAAATACGACAATATCAAAGAACTGTTTGTCTATGATTTACGATAATACATTCTCTTTTTTCGTAGAAAATCATGCAGTGATGAGATGAGCAACCATGATATTAATACTTCATTTAGACCAGAATTATGTAAATGAGTAAAGCCAAAGTCATGTCATAAGTTTTACAAGATATAAACGGCTAATTAAAAAAATTGAAGTTTAAGTTTTTATAAGTTCTTTCAAATTTTCGACTGATTTTCAAGTTGAATAATTGATAAATTTAAAAAAAGAGAAAAATCGATTTTTTTTAAAATTTGATTCTGTAAAATTTTAATCGTATAAAATATTCTAGTTTGAAATCATTTTAAGTAGATTTCCTACAATTTGTAGAGAACGTAAGTTGTTAATTAATCAATATAAATTTTTAATAAAGTAGACTTTCTGTAATTTGTAGAGGACGTTAGTTATTGATGAGAATAATCTTTTAATTACATAAAGTTTCTATAATTTACAAAGATCAACGTAAATTTAGAGATGAACTTAAGTACTTTATGTCTGCGAAAGAGAGAGTTCAATATTTTCGGGAGATTGCAAATGAAATGGTTGTCACTTGTTGAAAGAATAATATGACTATAGCTCGAGCAAGGATCGTGAATGTAGAAATAAATTAACCCTTTCACCACGATGTGAGCCACCGGTGGCTCACGGTATATTTCATATTTTAATCTCTAAATACGTTTTATTGAAAAAAAAAACAGCATATACCATAAGATGCAGCGTGAAAAACGCTCCAATCTCCGTAGTAAAGCTTATTTTAATTGTGTAATTTTTGTTTTCAAAGAAAGTAAAACTTTGTGTGGCCAGTTTTTGAGGTTGCAAGACAATCATTTTTTTTATACAAATGTGAAATTTCATTTTTCTCATTTCATCTTTTTATCACCTAACATGACTTCGTAAGAAGAAACAAAATATACTACAAGATGCTGCGTGAAGCGCTCTACAATCTACATCCTAAAGGTTATTTCGATTATCTGCCTTTTGCTCTCAAAAAAAGCAAGATTCTGTGCGATCAATTTTTGCAACCTCATCAATTGGTTGCACACAGTTCTGCTCTTTTTGAAAACAAAAGGTATACAATCGAAATAAGCTTTACGATGTAGAGTGTACAGCGTTTCACGCTGCATCTTACGATATATTTCTTTTTCTAATAAAACGAATTTAGAGATGTTACTTTCTATGAAAATCGAATCGTCGTGAAAGGGTTAATAAATAAATTAAAAAATTTACAAATTATAATTACACAGTTTTACTTATTTCTATATTGAAAATATCTCTTCTTAATATATATGCTAGATTTGTCTAGTTACTTTGAATTAATTCATATTTTTTTTACATTCATTTCAATAAATCAGTGCATGTGAAAAGAAAAATCCACCAAAATAAAGAAATATCCGTCACTGAAGCATGTATATTTTTCCTTTTCCTATAACTATATCTATACATATATATATATATATATACGTGATTTTTACAAGGTATATAAAGTCCCGCATATTCTCAGCGGACTTTAGGTAAAGTAGACATTTTTTAGATCTTTGACACTACTACTGATCTATACAACCCTATATATTGTTCACAGAATATGGGCAATATGGTCCTTGAAAAAATATGAGGGCAGCATATTTTCCTACACTTATTAATATGAATTTGTTGGTCTCACTAAGTTCTGTCTACGCTGAAATAATGGCAGTTTTTGGTCAGCATAAAGTGACGATCGGTAGCACTACATGATGGTAAATTTAGCATAAATTCAGTGTTTTGGGCCTAATAGCCTATTTTATTGAATATCGTATAAAGTGTTGAGGAAAATCGTCTATATGTATTAAGGATGCTTTAGTTATAAAAGTGACGCATAAATTTCAGAGCAGAAGTGGTTTTCGGTGTAGTTTTTATTTAGGGCCGATTTGTGGATCAACCTGCGCCCCTCCTTTATCATTAATAAATCATAATACATATATACATTTATTAAAGAGAAATTTTAAAGTGTATATATTCAATCATCATTAACAACAACTGATGCCGAGGATGGCATAGTGGTCCTATGCATCTGACTGTTAGTCAAATATCAGAAGGTTCAATTCCTTCCCTCGGCTCGGTGTGGTTTTAAGCTATTTAAAGATATACGATAATGGAAGAATAGTTAAAACGAAGGAAAACAAAACAATACACGTGGACATGGTCATTGCTACCTCACCAGTTTGTTTATTTTCTGTTCTTTATGTTATTATCATCTCTTCTTTCGTAAGCGTCCTAAAAAGTTGTACTAAAAGTCAAAAAAAATGAATGTCACGAATAAAATACTGCATAATCACAAAAAAGGAAGTTAACATCAACTGTTGTTAACCATGCAAATAATAATACGATTGTTAGTGAAGAGAAATGGTCTGTTATGGTTATACGTGATCCGTTTCTTTTACATCAATTTTATGATGAAAAAATCAAATGTGTTCAATTCAAAGAAGCTTTCATCAATCGAAAGAGACGATATCAGAACTTCTATTTCTTTAATAATATATAAAACAAAATCATTTAGAAGTTTATCATATCTACGTCACAGTTAGCATAAGAATTCAGTTGAGATTGTGACGCACGAAATAATACTTTATAAAACTCGCATCGCTAATCATTTTGGTAAAAACATTTTTAAAGGACAGAAGCGCATAAGAGGTCAAGTCGGCCCATTAGCATTTTTCGACCGATTCTATTGAATCATATACCAACTAAAAGAGCAGATCAAGACTAACATTTTGATATTAATTTCATGAGGCTTTGATCGAAATTTTAGAGCGTGAATCTATTATCAAAGTAGCTCATTTTTAGTCATTTGATCCCATTACTGTGAGTTTAATTTCAGCATATAAATAAAGAAGATAAGTTAGTAGTGAAATTATGGATTTTATAGCTGTTTCATAGGGTTTTAATCTCATATAAAAATGAGCAATTGATTATTAAGCTCAATGAGATATCGATCCGATTTACTGATAAGAACTGCCACCATGTTTGTTGATATTCGTATCTTTCGACAAATATTTGAATTTAAAAAGTGAAAGTACGAAAATTCTGGTCGAGCTTATTCGATAGCGCTTTTCACAAGCTACAAAATCACATAGTTTCCAAAGCTAAAAAAATATAGCCACTAGAAAAAATTTCGAAGATTTTCATGAGAAAAAGAGTAAATTCCATTGAAACTAATATGATATTCGGGATCAGCATAAAAAAACTGACTTAGTTTATGTAGAATTCAACGATTTTCTCGATTCTCCGGTTTCTTCGAAAAATTTCCCCCTACTCTCTCCCTCAGGGATCAGCCAAAAAATTAAGTCATCGAAAATGCTGTTTGTGTCGTCTAAATATCTGCGATTTTGTCACCCAATAACTACGAACAGGTTTTGGCGTTTCTTTATAATGTTCAAATATCGTTGTGAGAGAGTTCATTTTTCGGCTGATCCCTAAAGGAGAGAGTAGGGGGAAATTTTTCGAAGAAACCGAAGAATCGAGAAAATCGTTGAATTCTATATAAAATAAGTCAGTTTTTTATGCTGATCCCGAATATCATATTAGTTTCAATGGAATTTACACTTTTTCTCATGAAAATCTTCGAAACATTAACAAAAATGATACAGAATCGTGTCTAGAAAACACTGTGCTTCGAAATTTTTCTAGTGGCTACATTTTTTTAGCTTTGGAAACTATGTGATTTTGTAGCTTGTGAAAAGAGCTATCGAATAAGCTCGACCAAAATTTTGGTACTTTCACTTTTTAAATTCAAATATTTGTTAAAAGATACGAATATCAACAAACATGGTGGCAGTTCTTATCAGTAAATCGGATCGATGTCTCATTGAGCTTAATAATCAATTGCTCATTTTTATATGAGATTAAAACCCTATGAAACAGCTATAAAATCCATAATTTCACTATTAACTTATCTTCTTTATTTATCCTGAAATTGAACTCTCAGTAATGGGATCAAATGACTAAAAATGAGCTACTTTGGTAATAGATTCACACTCTAAAATTTCGATCAAAGCCTCATGAAATTAGTATCAAAATGTTAGTCTTGATATGCTCTTCATAGCTTCTCATTTGCGAACATGAACATATATATTAATTTGAAATTTTATAACTTAATTCTAAACTTTAAAACAAAATTTGAAATTTAAAGTTCATTCAAACTTAAATAAATTAATATTGAACATTTTTTGTGGAACTCACATATGAAAAATGTGAGTGTAAGTTTTAAGTCGAAGTTTTGCCGCTCCCCCCGAGGGGCCTCCAAGGACTGAGAATTAGGAATTCCTACGGTCACTTACAATTTAAGCTAAAATACATCATTTCCCATGAGAACTGGGAACTGACATACAAACCCTACACAATTCCTGGTCAGTTCCTCCATTATTACCTAACATTTTATTTCTTTCAACAACTCAAACCTCAATCCCTATCCATATATACTATACGATTCCTACATCCCTACGACAGGAAATGATCTAAGAACAATATCTTTGAAAGGAATTGAGGAACTGAACAGGACTGATGCACAATTCCTTCCATAGGAACTGACACTATTCATCTAACCAACGCTCTAACACAGTCATTTCATTCATAGAATGATATGCAAAGTGTAATATAACTATACACACACACTCATAGAGCAGAGAGTCAGAAAATGGTAGGGAACTGAGGAACTGTCACAGTTCTGCTGACAGTTCCTAGGTAT
>JAJEKB010021308.1:2408830-2506293 GCA_022393335.1 Macrotrachela quadricornifera
GAGTGAGAAAATGTTAGGGAACTGAGGAACTGTCACAGTTCTGCTGATAGTTCCTAGGAGTCAATGCACGAAATTCACGACATATCGTGCTCAATTGATGTCTCCGATTTCAATAAAATTTTGCCAGTATGTAGCCCTAAGTGAGTTATGAAAATGGTAAAAATTTCAGCTTCCAAAACCTTTCCTTTGTTGAGATATTAAGTCCACAATAAAGGCACCCTCAGGTCAAAAATGACTATAATTGATGCAGGTCATATACATTGTATATTTCGCCATTCATCAACAGTAGGGTTTTTCGAGCTGAAATTTTGTATTTATATACTACCATATGTACCCTACATACTGACACACTCAAAATCATTATTGGTCGTATTCGACAGTATAGTGAGATTTCATAGGTTATAGATAATCTCTCTACCTTGTGGCCAATCTTTTTATCGCTTATGAGCTACCTATGAGCTCCCGCTTTGGAATTAAGTACTAGTGGCCTATATCTATTAGTAGCAATTTTCAAAACCTTGGCCTTTTGATTTTGACCCGAACAAGTATCTCATTCATTGTATATATCACGTTTTTTTATTGTCTAAAATTGAATTTTGACATAATGGACGTTATTTTTTCATTTATTATCTTGTATTGAACTAAGGTAATAGTGTATTAGATATCATATCTTATCGATTGAACAATTAATAAGCAGAGTAAATTAACGAGGGAACCTCACCAACTGATACCCTCCGTTAGGGCTCATATTTTGCTCATAGGTAGGGCCCATAGTGTAGATAGAAACTCCAAGAGGATTCGTGCCCATGCTTCTTTTTTGCAGAGAAACAAGCACAGCAAGTTTCTGTGAAAATGGCATTATTGTATTTTCTATTGAAACTTTTTTTTTAAATTTCAATAAAAAAGTGTTTCCGTGAGCACTTTTTAAATTGATCTGGCGCGTGGTTGCTGTCTCATCTCGTTCTTTTTATCATTATTGTGATGTCATTGTATACATATTCTACTTATATTCTCTTTTGTTCTGCTGTCATGCGCGTATGCACGTATACGCTCTTCTCGAGTGATATATTCCAGTATATTCGTTTTCTCTTTATGTGAATCATATATTTTCGTTTTCGTATTCTCTGGTATGTTCTCTTCACTTTACTACGATCTAATAAATTCTGCCCTCATCTGTATTTTTGTATACCTATATATATATGTATATCCGTTGCTTGAAATAGCAAACATTTCATACAAGTGGTAGAATAATATTTTTTCTTCTGACTAACAACTAATAACTGGTCTACTATCATCACAAAGTGAACAGATAGAAAGCACATTTGTATTTTATCAACATTTATTTTTATCAATAATACAAATGATTAATCCTCACAACGTGTTGAAAGTATTATCTAACCTAACTTTAAATAAAATGTCTCGTAATTCATCATCTTGCATCAATCATGATGAAGAACATGTTGCATCAAATTTATATAAATGTTTAGAGTCCATTTTGGAAAGTATTTCTTATACATTTGAAACAGAAAATACGTTGGATCATGACGATGAATTTGATGATGAAGATGAAGAGAATACCTTATCATCGACATTCACAGACAAGGATCTTAATCCATTCAAAGATACTGATTTTGAATCAATTGATGAACATAATTTACAAAATCATTTTTCACTCGATTTCATGAAACATGTAGTTGATTATTATGATGAAAAAGATCCAATTACAGGTAAACGAAAACGAAAGTGGGAAACTGTAAAACACCGCTTTCGACGTGTACCAAATCCAAAGTGCATTGCTCGTTTTCGGAAATATATAGAGGCAGGTGGTACAAAAAAACAAAAAATGGATGATGTCGATACTTATGTTTATGATCAATTCGAACGTGCTCGGCATAATTTTTTATCCGTTCATGACATTGACTTACGAAGATGGGGTCTTAAGAAAGCTCGCGAATTGCATTTAGAAGATTTTCAAGCTAGTGAAGGTTGGTTATATAATTTTAAATATAGACATGGAATATGTAGTCGACAAATAACGAAATTGGTCACGAAAAAGGTTGTCGAAAACCAGGAAGAAATTAATCAATCAGCAAAACACTTCGTTTTGGAAACAAATAAAGTCATAGAAGGTTATAGTCCAAATCAAGTGCTCAACACAGATCAGATAGGTATTGAGTTGGAGCCTCATGGTAATAGAACACTAACCTATAGTGGAGAAAAATCTACTTTGAGTTCTGTTCGATCACGCGGAGCCGCAACTCATTCATACACGATTCAACCAAAAATAACAATGGATGGATCTGTTCTTAATCAATTGTATATGTGTTTAAAAGAACCATCAGGACGTATTGGTGATAATGTGAAAAAGAACTTGTTCCAAGCAAAAAACATTGTACTTACATGTTCTAAAAGTGGTAAACTAACATCATCACTGGTCAGTTATTGGGTTAATCAATGTCTATTTCCAAACCTACGATCCAGAACGTTGTTACTTGTCGATAGTTTACCACATCAAGTTCGTCCAGAAATTTATAAAGGATTAAAACATTTTGAATACAGAGTAATTCCACCGAAAACTACTTCAATAATTCAACCTCTTGACGTGTATTACAACCGTCAACATAAGAAAATTATACGTCGTATATATGATCACGTGCGATTAGATGAGATAAATATTAATTTATCCGAACGTAATAATCTGATCAAGTTGCAATCACTAGTACATTCACAGATGTGTTCAAAAGTGTTTCAACCGATGATAAAATATGGCTGGTTCAAAAGCGGGTTTTTGAAATATGATCCAGGTCCATTTCAAAATGTGAAAGACATCTGCTTTACATTTCAAACAGATAAATGCCACGAAAAATATTGCCTTAATGGACCAATAATTCGGTGTTCTTGGTGTCAACAAGAATTGTGCTTCGATCATTTTTTTTTGGATTATCATTACCATCAGAATGATTAATCGTTTTCTTCCTTGTTTATTTTGTTTTCGTTTGCTATATGTATTAGCTTTTTCTCGTTATCAAGAAATCCTAATCAATAATATTCTGCTTTTCTGCGATAAGTAACTATGCGCAAGATCAGTTTAAAAAGAGCTCGCGAAAATATTATTGCATTGAGATGTCAGAAAATTTTTTAAATAGAAAATACAATCATGTCATTTTCACAGAAACTTGCTGTGCTTGTTTCTCTGCAAAAAAGAAGCATGGGCACGAATCCTCTTAGGGTTTCTATCTACACTATGAGCCCTACCTATGAGCAAAATATGAGCCCAAACGGAGGGTATCAGTTGGTGAGGTTCCCTCGTAAGTTTGAAATCTATTCTACTAATTTTTTCGATTCTTGAGATTTAAGCGAGAAATTAGTGTTATAACTAGATACATCTGGCATTAAAAGTAATATAATATGTGAATATTAATGATAAATGTATGAGTATTTCTTTCTTACGTCAACAACAGCGCGAAACAATCTGATTAACGGATTGCTAATGCAAAAAGAATATTCAATACTTTAAAGAGTCTAAATGATGTTTCATTGTTGTCGTAATTACCAGATAAGAACGCTGCAACTAGTTAGACCTGTGCTCAGTATATGGTATAAATGTCATAGTAAGCAAACTCACATACTGGATGCCTTATCATATTGAACACTCTTTTACGGTTCCTCTTTTATAACTCATCTGTGTCGGGATGTCATGCCTCCGTCTAGTATATGGAACATCCGGTACGAACAAGTTAAGTAACCTCTGTATCGTTTAATAAACCGTGCAAATATTCAAAGAGAATGTCGCGAAAAGATGGCCAAAGAATAAACGTGGATGTCGTATTTGTATTTAAATTGTGTCTTGTAAGCTTTTGTATTCATATTTTTCTAGTACTTTTTTATGAACAAAGTTGTAATGTTAAAACTGGACGAAGAATAAAATTTTAAAATAGTTAGATTTTTTGTTGGAACTCTTAATATCGTATTGCATGAAGTGCGTTCACAGTAGTCCAAAGGATGTCGTAAAGTCTGCTTCGAAAAGAAAGCGATGACAAAAAAAAAAGCTTAGTCTTCCCCTGAATTTAAGCAGAATGAGAAATTTTTTTCCGATTTTGACCATTTCGATCAGAGGCTCCGATTTTCCAGGTATCATCCCTCTGCCCTGACCTCTTCGCGCCGTCCCTGTATATTGTAAATCATTCAAGCAGATCGGTTCTTTTTCGTTTTGCGAAACGTGATTGCTAATGAATTTTGATGTAAAGAGAGAGAAAATTGAATCACTTCCGACCCCCTCCACAGACCTTGACAAGCATGTCCAATCATTTTCGGTATCGTTTTAGTGTGCTGAATACTGTGAGTCGTCTGATTAAAATGAATCTAACATCGTATTATAAAAGAATTAGATACAATCTATGAAAAAAATAAGCAAATATTTACTACAAGTAACACTCGTCGCTACGACTCGCTTAACCCTCGACTGCATTCTATTTATCATTATCTTATACTAGCCGCTGGATTCTGCTCTGATAACTAATTATACTTGATACATATACATATATACACGAACTGCTAGTGACGGCTTTTCGATAAAATCCAGTCTATAAATATTCTGTTAAGACTTTCGCATGGGAACATGGAGCATAGGCTGGAGTCGATCTTCGTTTTCTCTGCCCCACTCCTCTCTTAACTTCTCGGCTTTTTATATGATGTCAGCATAGACTACTGTAACACTCCGCATTTTCTTGCTCAAAGTATCGTTCACAGGCGATATAAAAACCAAAGCAAATTTACGAAAATAGCGACTAGTCGTTCGTCGGTGACCCTACGGAGCGTCACTCACAGCTAGCCGCTTCCATGCTGAAGTCTATTTTTATATAAGTATATTGCTTGTGTTCAAAACCACACTCATTAACGTTTCACTAACTCAAAAGAATTAAAGAATCTGCAACGGAAGGATCCTCTACAGGAGATTCAAAGAAAAACAAGTAAAGCCATACAGATCTATAAATAAGTGCACCATCTCTAAGTTTGTGAAACATCAATGCGAAATCTTAATTATTTTTTTTTACAAATACCGAATACTGAGATGCATGAGTTCCCCAAAATCTGATTCAAGGAAGAATGAAATTAAAAAATACTGATCGTCTTAAAGCTGAAATTCTCAAAGTTTGATAAGATGAAAGCTAAGTTTTGGAAAGAAAAGTTTGTCAATGACTGAGTTTCAAGACTTAAGAATCTGATTCAATGAAAGCCGTATACCGAAAATAACTGAGCAGTGATTTTTAAGCCGATGTTCTTTTGGCTCGTTGGCAAGCAAGCTTATTTTACTTTGCCCATTCCACCTTTCGTCGAGGAAGTATACCAGTCTTCGCTTCTACACCTCTGTTACTACTATTCACTTAAGAAGACATAACATTTTAAGAGACAAAAACAAAAAGAAATTGTCTTCATAATTATAATAATAGAGATCAGATTCTCTATTTAAAAATTATTATTTTGTAGTCATTATGTACGACAAGACTTGAAAATAATCACATACATAACATACAATTGAGAAATTCCAACAAGGTCATTTTTTCTTGTCAGTTGAACCTGAATATACTATATAAGTGAAATGATTTCCTCTACTATATTTGTTCTTTTTTGAAACAAATTCATGCTCTCCATGACTCGCATTATTAATGAACCATATTAAATTCTATGTTGTCCCGTTTCTTACTATTCAAAGCTCCGATTCAGCTACAATGATTCATTTTCTGTCTTCCATTCTTTGTTCATGTCTAGTCGTTAAGATCCAATAAAAACCAACTGTAAGAAACCAAACTATCATTATTAATTTCATACGATAGTCTCCTAATCAGCATTTCAATGAAAACTCCCTCATTAAAAAATCATTATTTTCTTCGAAAAGACCTCTTAGCCAAAAAAATTATTTAAAAATACTCACAAATTAATGTTACCATTCGATTTCTCGATCTCGAAAACCTTTGCTGAAATGTTAAGATTCGATTTTGTCAAAGTTAAGATTTATTGTTGGTCTCTCTAACAACACGTTTTTTTGACAACTAACTCGAGACAAACACACACACAAATGCATTTAACTGTTTTCCGTATCACCCTTCCTTCAGTCGCGGGAATATTGCCAGAAAAAAACTGTTCTTTCATTAAAAGTTATCTATACCTACAGAGACAAAGAAGTAAAGATTATTATATAAGACAACTATTACAATGAGACCCTTCGTTCTCTATCACACTTGAAACAAAAAACCTGAGATTTCTGCTCTTATAAAGTTCTAAAAAAAATGTATAGTTGTATGCAATATATTCTAAAATTCTTATGATTTGAATATAAAGTCATGTTTTTCCACTTGTTTGAATTTGATAAGGTTTCTTTTGAAGAAATAGTAGAGTTTATGTAGTTTTCTATGAACACTGATATTCAGTCAATATTTACTTTTGTGAAAAATGCAAATTTTCGATCTTAGATGATCATTTTCAATCATTTATCGAGACAGATATTAAAAGACGTTACGAAACACAACACAAACAATGAATTTTTTAGAAATCATGATTATAATGAACGAAACAACATAAACGTAATGATTAGTTAACAGCATTTGAGTAGCCGCCTAATCCGAGTTCGAATAGAACTCGAAGTTTGAATAGAACTCGAAGTTTTAAATTTTTCACCAGCATCTATATTAACTAAAGAAAAAGATAAAGCTTATATATAATTAATAATTCATGTATATATACAGTGTATGTCCTATAACATTTAGAAAAAATATAAAGATAAAGCTTTTATATAAGGTATTCGATAGTGAAGAATTTGAGTCTGAGGTTATTTTTAACTTATTAATAATTTATCATTAACTTGGTATTAGTTAATAATTAGTTAATAATTAGTTATTAATATTTTGTATAGCACTTGATCAAAGAGTAATCCGTGGTGGAGAGTTCGAATCCGAGGCCAGATTTTACTAATTAATTATTAATTGATTATTAATTATGAATATTTTCTAGAAAGCTTGATCGAAGGTAATCGATGGTGGAGATATTGGATTCCAAGGTCAGTTTAAATAGTTAATTATGAGCTTTGTGCAAAAATCATGATCGAAAGTAATATAGAATGTGGAATTAGGTTATGAGGTCAGTTTCGATTAAATAATTAGTAACTATTAATTAACTGATTATTTATTATCATTTTTTCGAAGAAATTTTACTAGAAAGAAGCTAAAACGAGAAATTGGAATCTGAGACATGTTTTGATGAATTAAGTAGTGATTATTAGTTACCAATATTTTCTACTAATCTTGATTAAAGATAACCATAGGTGACCAATCCGGATCAGACGTCTGTTTTTATTTTTTTTAAAACCATTATCAGTGATTTTTTTTGAAAAACTTCAAATAGGGTAATCGTATGTGGGAAGTCTGAATCTGAAGTCAATTGTCAGCTGCTTTACTATTTCACTTTTGAAACTGTGTAAGTAAATAATTTACTTGAGGTTCATAAAAGGCACTTCAACTAGAAAGAGCTGGGCGAGTCCACAGACGAGTGTTACTTATTTATACTTCATACATATATAGGGTATATCCTGTTAGAGTTATGAAACAGAAAAACTTTTATAGATTTAGATATATATGTACTTGAGAGAGTGACATCGTAAGTTGAGCTGAAATATAATGAAAATATTCTGAAAAGTGTCAGCTGATAGAATGCAAGGAACAGAAAAATGTTTTTCCTAAGCATAAAAGTATAAGTGAAGTTTTGAGTCATTGTAATCTCGCAATAAAGACTCTGAACTTAAAATTTTCAGATCCAGACTCGACGGATCCGAGGTTTCCGCATTTATTTTTATATGAAAAAACAGAAAAAGGAGGAAGAAAGAATATACCAGAATACATTAGAAGAACGTAGAATATCCGAAGCGTACGTGTTAAAATGTGAGAACTAGTATATGAATAAGTACGAAGATACATATTGTAGTTCATACCAATGATGCAATAATGTTGGCGAGATAAGAAAAAGAAAGAGAAGTGATATTAGAGTGAGTTCCAGTGAAATTATGAGAACAGTGATACCAGTAAAAGCTCAGTCCGCGTATATACGGATCCCATACCAAAGGGTTAATACTTATGCCCAATCGTGAGAAAAGTACTACTCAAATATGAAAACCCTTTGCATCCGGTTTCACAAATTGTCATGTAGGTGACTGTTTGGCTCCTACTCTTTTATTTAAAACTTCTTCATATTTTATTGTGAACTACAATAATACTGTAAAAAACAATGCGAATTTTGATAATTATACTATTTAAGGGCCGTTTCTATTCATAAAAATTTGGTCACATTATTCAAAGAATATGATTTTTATTTATTATAATTTTATGTTGATACTCACCTGTAACATCCGAATTTATTGATAAAGCATCAAGTTGTTGATCCAGCATTGAACAACAATCTAATCAAAATAAATAATTAAACAATGGTCATCTTTTTTAATCAATACCGGTCGAATAATTTAAATCATAGTGATTAGATGAGTGTTATAGTCTTCTCCATCTTTATTTGAACTATATTCGAACTATCGTTTCAAATGGTCATTTGCACCATAGTTACCATGGTTATTTTGACCGCGTTACCGACAAACAGACCCAGGTGAATTTCGTTTTCTAGACCCTATCCTTTCAGTCTATGGAATATAAAATTTATTACTTGACTCTTTATACCATAATTGTCAAATGCACTTATTGATTAAGGTTTTACTGCCGTCGCTATTACCACTATCATCATGGCTATATTGACCATAATTGTTGTTTGATCATTTATACCTACAACTATCATAGGCATCTAGACTATACTTATTATTTGGCCATCTGTACTAGAATTATTATGAGCATTTTAATGAAATAATCATTTTCACCATAGCTATTATTTGGTCATTTGTACCATTGATACTATGGGCTTTTACATTATAGTTACTGTAAGTACTTTAGCCATAGCTGTTATAATTTTAATTATTTGTACGACAATTACTATGGACATTTGAACCATAGTTGTTAAATGGCCATTTATACTATGTGGCATTACCGACAGACAGACGGACAGATAGACACAGGTGAATTTGCGTTCTGCAGACCCTAGTCTTTCAGTCTAGGGAATATATAAATGTCGCGGAATCGTAGTCTAGTTGTAGATTCGGTCGGCTAGTTACTAAATGAATGAGAGTGTATTTACCATGATGAATGTCTCGAAGATTGACTAACGGAGTAGTGCAAGATGATTCAAATAAGGACTTCATAATTTTAGCAGAGGTCTAAGACCAGATGTTAGTATAATTTTATACAGGGATGATATTTAAAAATGCAAGAGTTTGGTGGAAAAATTCTTATAGGGTTGAATGAGATGTGAGGGTGAGATGAAGGAGGTAAAAGATTTGTATGAATGCCAGTTTAATCTATAAACAATGCACATGCGTGGTGATTTGTTGGGACTAGGTTTTCTGGATTTTCATTGTTCGGGTATAAAAGTTCAAAAGTATTTGAGTCGTTACGACAGCGATAAAAACGAAGAAATTGTGTATATAGCGAATGTCTTCTTATACTGACTAAATTTTAGTACTTCTTTCTGTACCACTATAATTTAATGTTAATAGTGTACTACAAGAAGTTATACATATTTTACAAGTCCCTACTCATTTAAGTGAGTGTAACCTGGTGGAACAATTCATCTTAAGATAGGAAAAGGAAGCATCTTGTTTCTGAATATCACTTCTGTCTATAAATGGTTTTCCCAAAACTGTATGAACACCATAGTACCGAAATGCAATGAAATAATGAGAAGATATTGATGAATTTGAATCTGCACTTTCTCTTATTAGTGCGAATCCTCTACATGAGTGCGTCGTAGCAACAGCATTTAGAGCCACGCCTACTCCTTCCTCGGACCCACGCGCTCTTTCGGAGCGCATTGTGGGCCCTGCGGTATTTTGATAAAAAGACTCTCTTTTGCTTTCAGATCCGTCACGGGAATTTCTTTATTTTCTGCTTGCTATGTATCAATTTTCCTGTAAGTAGCATCCATTGATTTTTCATCTTAAATCATCCAACTAAATTCTCTGCAAATTTGCTCACCCTTATCCTCAAAAGTCTAAACTTTTTCGATATTTATATCTTGTGCTAGCCTTTGTAATGAACCATATCCTGACGTAATCTTTTTGCGAAAAAATGTAGGTTAGTTTATTTCCGATGAGTTTTCGTTTTTCTCAAAATTAGTTATACCCTATGTACAAGTAACGCTCGTCTGTACACTTACGTAGCTCTTTTTCGTAGAAGTGCTGTTTCTAAACTGTTAACAAATTGCTTTTTTACATCGTTCCACGATTTCAAAATCAGTAGATTCACACTGCCTTATTCTGTCAAGTACATCTATCTACACGTTCGATCTCAGCTTTCTGGGCAGATAGTTGTGCTCATTTTTTTTTCAACACTATGGCAAGATTAATAAATTTTATTATACGTTACTCTTGCCACCTAAATCTCAGTATTAATAGTAGATTCTCGCTTTTACATCGAATATCTGTGGCCAAATCATTTTTTATAAAATATTCATGCTTAACAACCAATTTGTAATTAATTAATAAAAACTAGCCTCAGATTCGAACTCTTCACCCTCATTTGCCCTTCGGTCAAATTTTATAGAACATATTAATAACTAATTATTAACTAATAATAATTTAATTACTAATTAATAAAAGTAAGTTATTTAAAGAATAGGAAATAGTAGTAGATAGATACAATTCATTTTAATGGATACTGATGAGCATTTAAAGTCTTATTGACAAGAATAGGGTCCCAACTGATTTTTAGAAGTATTCACAAGAGAATCAAAACATAAGATCTTTAATATATTTATTCTTAATAGTAAAATCAATATTCCAAAACCATTTAAAATTGTATTTTTTTAGAGAAAAAAATCTACGGTATATTGAAAATTATTACAGTTTCTATGATCTTTTTTTATTTTGAACGAAATATTCCTTAGACTGAAAGGGTAGAGTCTAGAAACCGGATTTGATTTGTATCTATCCAGAAATGGCATAAAAGACCACTTTTTGGCATAAATAGCTATATCAAGACTGGTGACGCAAATGACAATGGAATAACTACAAATCAGATAGAGGTATAAAACGGTTTTCAAAAGCATTTAATCAGTAAGAGTCAGATCAAATGGACAGTATGAATTTAAGGATCGCTTCCCCTTTCAAAAATTAAGATTTTTATATGATTAGATAGCTCTTATTGTCTACTTTCGAAAACAGTATGGTTTATCAAAATCTGATGATTTTTCATAGTTTCATATATGATTTACTGATGAAGCTACAAGCAAAATTAATATTTTTTCAAAAAATGTTTTGCATTCTTCTCAAAACGAGTTTTGAATTTTGTTTTATTTGTGCGCCCTAGATTTCTCAGCTATTTATATGCTAGAAAGTTGGAAGAGGTCTTCAACTAAAACGAATATTGTGCTATACATCCTAATAAAGCTGAATTTTTTTATCTTTGACATAGTTTTTGAGAAAAACTCCTACCAAACATTAATAAGAAAGAATTTAAAAAATCGGACGCTGTTAGGTTGTAACGACAGATGTTGCCCACATTTTGATATTAATCCCATATTTATATTATTAAGGACCTGTTTTTTTAGCCTTATTTTGGATAACTCAACGTTGCGGGCTAAAACTTTTATATATAAACTCGTCAGGCACATGCACACATCTTCTGAAAATTTCAGCAAGATCAGTTATTCTGGAGAAAAAATAGATTTTTGATAGCGGGGAGCCCTTAATTTATGACTACTTTGATCAATAATAGAATCCGTAAGTAAATCTAGAAACTTCATTTTGCACTATTGGTTGCATTTTGTCTAATATCAAATGCTAGATACATCGGCGAAGAAGACGGACTATGAAACTCCATAGGCAGTTAGCTGTATTTTGTTTTATATCTAAAATCCTCAGAAATATCCGAATGTGTTTGACTTACAACAAATAATAATTTTTCTAGATATTCATTAGAATTAAATTATCTTGAAATTGAAGTTGTTACATGTTCATGCAATTCTAACAGCTCGCTTCCGATAATTTCTTCGTATGATTGATCACATAAAGAAACATCTATTGGCGCAAGATCGTCTGAAATCTGCTGACTTTGGATGTTGTGTAGTGTTACTTCAATGAATCTTCTCAAGACGGAATTGCTTCTTTGAATCAATATGGTTTATAAGAAATCATATCTCGTTGTCACAAAAGATAGAACCATTAATCATTGAAAGATCTGCCGACTTGCAAAAAGGTATTGAAGATCTTATTGTCTTTTTTTAGGCTACAGAAGGATAATATTGGTCGCTTCTGTGTCTAGTCCTAACTCATCACTATTTATTGCTTTTGATTTAATATTCGAAAGTGCTGACAGTGAATCGAATTCGTTAAAATTGATCATGATTATTGAGAGATAGCTCATGCGAAAAATAGCGCATTAGAATGTAGCGATCAGATACAAGAAAAGAATAGCATAATGAACAAACAGACATACATAAAAGACCAATGCACAAAGTGCATTCTTAAGGGGTAACTTGAATAAAAGATAGAATCAATTACCGAAAGTTTCATCAACTTTAATCCACAGGTTGAAAGAATTGTGTGTCGTTCGATGAGTAAAATTTTCACTTGAAAGGCGTGTATTCCGTACAGTAACGTCTTTCATGTCTTCCTCGGAAGAGTATTCATCATCTAAAACAAATATCCAGAATTGCATTATATTAAAAATAAAAAAAAAAATTTTTTCAAATTTCAGTGAATACATAATTTAGATTGTGGCATTATGATGATCATTTATCAGATTGGTCCATGTTACTTGTTTCAGAAATCTATCTTTCACTTGTTAAATATTATTTTGTTTCTGTGAAAACATATGAATACTAACTGTTTTATGTAGCACGATTCAATCATTCATTGCTGCTAGTAGACCATAAAGATGAATTAACTTTTATTCTCATAGGAGGATAAAACGCGTCATTTTACTTAAATATGAATATATGGCGATGCTTCTAGACCTTTATTTTAGTCAATCAAAATGACTTTTCAAACGATTCTTCTATATATGTATGGAATCCAGTCAAACGCAATATATTTGACAGTTTGTTCAGAAGTGCCTCAGAAAAATATCGGAGAATTGCAAAGAACTGGCTTTTATTTATGAGTTTAAAAGAAATATGAGGAGCTCAAGAAATGCATGCATTTGACCCCATGATTTGGTCATTGTGTCGAGAAATCGTTTGTTACAAGCGTGACGAATGAAAGCGCTTGCATATTTTAATAGAATTTGATCATTTTTATGGTCGAAATCCATGGAAGTATATGCTACCAAATGGTGGATTTCGCAATCTATAATAATTAGACATGTTGATATGACTATAATGATATTTGATTTCGTTTTTTTTTATTTACAATCATGATCGAATGAATGACTCTCGAAGATGTGAAAAGTACATGATTCGATGGAAAATGAGACTGCTTAACTCAAATATGGCTAATATTATACTCACTCCGTAGGCAACTTTGCCTGCGATTTTCAATGTGAAACGTGGCGCTCTTGAGATGCTGAAATCCATTGATCACACGAATCAACTGGTGTACTGCATCGATGGGCATGTTAAGATGTTCAACATAAGCAAACAGTCTAAGAAAAAGTTCAGGAGTATGATAGAGCATGCACTTGCGAATAAGACCATTTCCACATTTGTGCGTCTCACCGCCATACCACGGTGATATCGTGAGCGTCTTTATCTGATTGAATGAATGACTATCTCTATCTAATATTTCCAGTTCCATAGTATGTGGAATGGTGAGTTTAGCTATACTAGGCATATTGTGAAGCAGTGCAACGAGGATGTTTGCCGAAACGAGTGCATGGCCGAGGTCCAAATGTTGAATGGATGCGAGATTAAAAAGGGACTGAATTTTTGAGATCCCCATACGTTTCGTGACTAGATCAGAATAGTCACCTTCAGATAGTTCTAGCGTTTGAACATTAATCAAATTGTAAGATTGCAAGCGGCTGTTCTTCAACAATAGATTCATTTTTTCTTCTGATAGAGTGTCATCTGTTAAATAGTTCGGCTTTCTTTCCAAACGTTGATCGCCATTACAACTTAGAGTTTCAAAACCCAGTATCAGATGATTAATGTAGCGGCCGAAATCAAATGAGGGTGGAGCCGTTGTCGGCATTGGTTGAAATGGATGACGATAATGCCAACTTTGAGGTGTATAATGTGGCACTGTCGAAAGAATGATAATCTGATCTAAATGTTAATATTATTCAATCGAATATTAGCGACAAATTCTTTTTTTTTAAGAATAAACTAAAGATGTGATGAACTTGTTATTACCAAACTAGAGCACTAACATTATCGCTTGCTGTAAAATTAACTTTCGACCCGGTTGAAAATCTACCCTATCCAAATGTCAACAATCAAAATTGATGTGATTACAAAATTCTTGGAACTAAATGAAACTTTTTAAAGATAGATACTTTTCGGCAGACTACAACTGTTCGAAAGTAGAAGCTAACAAATTCAGAACTCTTCACAGTTTAGAGAAATTCCTATCCACGTAACCTTACAGTTAACTCTTCAGATGTAACAAAGAGAATTAATGCGCGTGTGAGTATGAATGTATGCAAAATATGGAGAAATAACACTTATACCCTAATAGTCATACACTACACAATCAAACTCTTGGTCCAAATAAACTCACCCCAAGAATCATCCCAGGAACGATCTTGTTTAACTTCATTGAGAACAACAAACCAGCGTTTCTCTTGAAGCCAGAAGGTGCTGCGAAACGATTCGATAATATCATTAGCCGAATCATACGATCCATGTGTCGTCGATTTGAACTGGAATTTGAATTGGAATTTAGAGAGGCCAGGTAAGCATCTTGTGAGAAAATTTTCCCATTGATTTCCATTAGCCACGTCTTCATTGACTACTAGTTCAAGATTTAAATGTTTAAGTTGAGTCAGATGGATCAAATGTTGAGTCAAATCGCCAAATGATAACCAACCTGCATGAATATGACTATATATCAAAATTTAAACTCTAAATGCGGATCCTAGAAACATTCTGCTCATGTTTGTTTTTTTTCTTATTAAAAAATGATCATTTGATCTACTGTAAAACATGATTATAATTGAATGTTGAAGTATATAAAGAGAAAATGGTCTCCTCTTCCTCTCACAAATGTAACGAGTATTTCTTGCATCGTGTCTTTTAGATTTACGATAGATTTAATAGAGCTTCATGAATAGTGATACAATAGTTTTTTATTTTGATCTCTATAAAGAATTTGAACGCTTATTTTTTCCTTTATGTGTAACTTTAATTCAGTGAGAATTGCGCTAAAAATTCTCCGTAAGTATGAATGACTTTTATTACGTATATACAGTAAAAATAGTTCCACTTAAAAACAAAAAAATGACTCAAACAATAAATAAATAACTTACTTCTCTTTTATCATCTTTCCAGAATTATAACAGACTATCTCATACAAAAAATGTATTCTTATTAGTCTCTAACTGCAATCTGTTAAAAAAAGAAATAACCGAAACTTAAGTAGAAATTCTTAGACATTTTCAATGTCGATTATTATTCTTTCAATAATATATAAGAAAAAGTTCATTCGTTTTAGAGAATAATTTGTAATCATATTTGGTATTATTCACTGATGTTTCAGCTCATTTTGAGAACTATAAGTCCGACTCTGAATCTCATCCTAATATTCAAAAGTGAATCTAAATATTATGTCTCGTCACTGAAACATCTATGTGGCATCAATCACTTCTATAGCATTTTTCTAGAGATTGGGACCTAACTTTTGTGTTTTGAAATAAACTTACTTTTCGATGTAACGAGGGTGAGTTTAGTCAGACTCTTGGGCAATTGATCGAGTTCGAGCAGCTCGTTGCGGTCAATCTTGATGCAAATACTTTTGAGTTGAGGAACAAGTGAACAGATCTGTTTCAGGTCGTCGTTTGTGCGTGCATCAATTGTTAGATGACGCAGATGATGATGTGGTGTTTTTATGACACTCAAAAATGGATGAACATAATCTATCGGTGTCAATACTTTCCTACCATGTCCTTTCTGACAACCGAGAATAATCATTGACTTGAGTAGATCCATACATGGTAAACGCATAAAAATCGATGAGAGTGTGACAGATTCGTCTCCAATCAAAGTCAATGAGCGAAGATTTTTCATTTGTTCAACTTGGACAGACTTGAGAAACAACTCTACTTGGCCACATGATCGATCACAATCCGATAGTGTAAGTGAGAATATTTGCTTCGGTTGTACCATGCGACATAAATAATCAAATACGTACCTGGACACGGACCGCATATCAAGCCGAACTGGATATTGGGCCAGTGCAATATTGAACCGATTTGTAAGGCCACTAAAAGCACGGAACAGATCATGAGCCGGTAGATAATCAAAAATTTCGTAGAGAACTTCGATAGAGAGGGATTCCAAGCACGAATGCATGATTTCAGACTGACAATATACGATGATTAACTGAAAAACAAAAGAGAATTTATCATTTATTTGCTCTAATATATCACAGTTCAATTCTAATAAAATTTTATTTCATGACAGCTGATAGCATAGTGACATGTGAGGATAGGAAAATAATAAAGATAAAGTGCCACTCCTAATGAAACATCCTCATGTCATTCAACAATCCAACACAAACAACAAACAAAGAAAAACATCATACACTACCAAATTGGATAACTTAGTCAAATGTCAGCCGGTTTTAATTGAAAAAAAATCTTTTATTCAGTGGACAAAAGAAAATAAATAAATGATTCTTCGGGAAACAGATGCTAACAGTATCATTTGACTGCATACGATCTGCGGGCATAACTACAAAAACAAGTGTCTTTCATAACTTTCCGTAATTTAAAACTTTTGTTTTGACAGTTATAAAACGACACAGCCACTTTTCGTTATTTGTGAAACTAGCTGCATCTCTCACGGCGAATGCATCGTAAGCGAAGCATACTTATATCACTTTCCTATTGATAGAAGCTTTTCTACCCATATGTATTTTCATTTTTCATAAATATCAAAATTCTACATATGAAGCATCAGATTATGGTCAGATCAATGTGTTGTTTAACTCACTGTGAGCTCTTTCTCTGTGGGATGAACTGAACCTTGATTGATGAACAAAAGAAAATATACCGGAATCAATGTATTCTAGACAAAAAAAGAACTGCACCCAAAAAAACAGAATAGACCAAAAAAAAGAAAAAGAATAAAAAAAACTAGCTCTACCAAAAAAAGAAATGAATGAATGGCTAACAAGAAATGAACGATCCCCATACAAAAAAAAAGAAAGAAGAGCTAAGAATGTTATTGAAGATGACGTTTTTTCAAACAAAAAGAAAAGACAAGTGACAATGAATTGAGCGCTGACATTCACACACTTCTATTCTGTGTAAATAAGTGGAATATGTGCCCATAGCATACAACAGAGAACGCAAGAGAAAAATATTCTGGGTACGATACTGATGTGTACATATATACTAGGTTAAAAAGGAAGTAATCGATGAAAAGAAAATGCATCAGTATGACGTCACAGCAAAAACCACGTACTCTTCTACTGATTTGAGAGTATGTCCTGTCATTTTTTGAGACGAACAAAAAAAATGATAGGCTAGTAATGAATAACAAACAATAGTACGAGATAAATTGGTAAACGATCGATTTACACGTGATGTAGTAAATGTATTTTCAAACACAATAGACGAGAAAAACGATTTATATCAAAGTAACAAGACGTGTAATACATTCATGAATAAGAGTTCTGAATAGAAATAAAGAGGAATCACAGAAATAGAAATACCCAAGTAGAAATAATCAACATTCAATGATTTACGATAACATTTATGTAAACAGAACACAAAGTAAAACGATTGGAGGAGAAATAAAAGACACACGCAGCGACCAATGTTATAGACGGATCACTTTACTACGTAATCGAGCAACATCTTCCATCCTATGAAAATCATTTGCAAACCAAAAGTTAATGATAACAAAAGAGCAACTGATATTATCAAGAAATTATTCGCATCAGTTGAAACGGATTTTCGTAAATTAAATCCCAACTACTGTAAGCCAATCAGCTTTGCTTACTAGTTTATGGACCGCGATGATAACTTGTCGTGTTATATACGTGAGATCGAACTGTTTGTTTTTCTTTGCAATACATACAGATATAATGGCCAGTTGCTCATTACCACAATTAAACCAGTTCTACCTAAATGGTTACCTCCTCAATACTCACCCATCTTGAAATCCGTACTAAACGATATTGTTTTTTCTATTAAGTTTCTTGTTTAAAAATATGTGAGATCCACCGGTGCGTCCCATCGTGCCCAATGTGTTAACTCATTTTCAAATATTTTTCTTGTTCTCTCTCTTCCTTCGCTCTTAAATTTTATTTTCTATCCTACCCTTCCTTTATTATGATTATTATTTGTACTTCTTTCATATTTTTACTTTTTATGATGCAGTATTCTGATGAATGTTTTAATTTTAATAATCAACATGAAACTCGCCGACATAAATGTAATCTGCATTTTTTATTTTAATATTTATTTTTGTTGCATTTCTACATCACTTCAAGCATATTAATCAGTTGCTAAAAAGCAAAAATTGAATTTAACAGATTGGTTTATATTTATTAAAAATATAAATTGATCTGTTTTCGTTTGATTTAAGTTTTTTCATCATACGATATCTTTTATTTTCTTTTATAAAATTAAAAGAAAATTATGACAATTTTCAAAAAGATTAATAATGATTTGAGCGATCGACTGATGAATAAAAAATAAAAAAGAAAATTATTTTCATATATGACTTACTGTTCATTTCAATGATTAGGTAATCTAAAAAAGGAAAATGCAATAATTATTTTAAATAAAAGCTTATTTATCATTTTGACGATCAAATGATATAAAAAAAAGATAAAAGAAATTTATTATTTTAAATAAAAATGTAGTGTTCGTTCAAACTATCAGTTAATCGAAAAAGATTAATCGAAATAAAACCTTATTGTTTATCAGCATAATCAGATAACTTAAATAAAAATTTTTTGCTTCATTAAATTCAACAATATCATTGCACGTGAGCATAATATGGATCTATTTAATTGCATAAGTCACATACAACATGTAAAATCTAGTGGCCAACTATATTGATTAATTTGTAGGATGGTAATCAAAAAAAAATGACATGTCGTATCTCATACAATGACTTTTCTAAATCAAAGTTGATTTTTAAATTTTATTTACAGTCATTGTTTATTTTCTGCTTTTTAGAAAATGAATCGTCTCGAAAATCAAGGATTTTTCGAATTTAATTACTTTAGTTTATTTAAAATCGATTTTCCAAAAAATAGAATCTGAAAAAAAATTTACTGTGTAGCAGAGTCAAAGTCAACTGAAGAGATCGGAATCGAACTTGGCATGCCGAATTCATCTTCAACGGACTAAAAGACAAAAAAAATACGCATTGCGAGAAAAAATCATTTTTTCTTAGTATAGTGACGTAAAATGCGTATTGCAGTGATAATGAAGGATGATCACGTCACTCATTCTATCCAGTAGAAATATTTTTTCTTTCTTTATAATAGCATTATACAAAATTAGACACGTATGCAAACAATGGTGAGCACTCTTTCGCTGCGTGGATAAGAAGGTAATTTCTTGCACAATACTATGTGGGCATACGTATGAAGAAAAACGAAGCACTCACTGCACCATAGAATAATGATGACTCTCTCGCTCTATAAATAAAAAGATACTCATTGCACTGTAGAAGAAAAATTAGCGTCTATCTCTTCTATTACTCAAAATAAACATATGTGCGTCAGCACTTCTTCGCATCAAAATATTTCCTTACTGAAGAATCGTCGTGTATATAAAGTCGAAGCATATCAATAGGATTAAACCAAACGCAAATAAATACATTTATATTATTCAATCTACAACGTGTTACGACACAATAAAATATTCAAGATGAACCAATTATTTGGCATTATCGTCGTGGGGGTGTTAGTATCAACTTATATACCTCAGACTTCGGCAGCAAATGCCAATCAAGATCTTCATCGCTCTTGCAACTAGAAAATTGGTAGAATCTTTTGTTTCTATTTCACGATATATTTCAATAGACCATTTGTTCTACAAAATCATTTTACATGTGTTCAAGAAACCTACAGCTCTATCTCGATCTGTCTGATATTAGATGAACCAAATATTCGAATGCAATTTCGTACTTCTTTATCATTTCTTATATGCAATTTTAGATACCACTAATTTTGTCATTCTTACTACCGATGAGGAAAATACTTGAATTAAGTATTAATACCTTCAATCATTTATTTTTTATGTATTTCATTTAATTCGACTAGTTTCAACTCTTTTTTCGAATTGAACAAAATATTTGAATATAGTCTGGTGTAACGTTTTCATCGGTGATAAGTTTAACAATCATTTTAGAATTAAATCTTCTCTTTTTTCAATGGAAAATATATCTGAATAGGATCATTTCTGAAATCATTCTTTGTGCATGCGCATTCACTAAGAATAAAATTACCTGTGTCTTTTCTTAAAACATACTAAATACATGAAAGTATTTGTATTAGAATGATTCACTTGACACGCATCAAGAAAATATATCATCAACAAGTTGGCCGATGATGTTGTAAAATACTAGAATAGAAAGTTTGTTCGAACTATTTCTCTGACATGTCTTCATCAATAATGTGATCGATCTCTTACTCTTCGATTCTACTACGAGATAATTTTTGAATAATTTCATGGTGCAGAGAATACATCTATAACGAGTGTTTAATCTTGCGATTGAATCTGTATCTATGTTTTGAACTTAGTGAAATCTTTGAATAATTTCATGATACGGAAGATTCATTTACGATGAGTGCTAATCTCACGATCGAATCTACATTTATGTTTTGGTCTCAGCCAAATCTTTGAATAGTTCAATGATTCGAATGATCCATCTATGATGAGTGCTTAATCTTGCGATTGAATCAACTTCTATGCTTTGAACTCAGCAAAATTTCTGAATAGTTCCATGGTACAGATGTTACATTTGTGATGAGTGGCTAATTTTGCGCTTAAAACTATAACTATGATTCGAACTCATCGCGATATTTCAATAGCTTCATAATAACAATATACATTTGTGATGAGTGACTAAGCTACGGTCGAATCAACATCTATGCTTCGAACTCAGCGTGATATTTCAATAGCTTCATAATACTAATATACATTTATCAAGAATGATTAATCTAGCAGTCGAATCAGCATCTATATTTCGAACTCAACGCGATATTTCGATAGCTTTACGTTATTAATATGCATTTGTCATGAGTGATTAATCTTGCAGTCGAATCAATATCTATGTTTTGAACTCAGCAAAATTTTTGAATAGTTTCAAGGTAGAAATGATACATTTATGATGAGTGACTGATTTTGGGACGAATCTACATCTATGTTTTGGAACTCAGCGCGATATTTCGATAGCTTTACGTTATTAATATGCATTTGTCACGATTGATTAATCTTCCGAACGAATCGATACCTATATTTCTAACTTAACAAAACATCAGAACAGTTTGCTAACATCTCTATGGTTTGTTCATTTTCCTTACATTCAATGTGAGTGTTGCTAGATTCAGATCTTTTATATGATAAGAGGAAGGTATTCTTATACCAATATTGTTTATCTTATTCACTTTTAAGTAATTTTTGATTGTAAAATTGATTGAAAAACTTTTTACTCGAAGTGAACAACATATTTGAATTAGTATTTTGTTAGCATTCTTCTATTTTCATGTGTCTATTGTTCGTTACATTCATTGTAAAGTTTAGTGTCAGTTTCGATTAAATATTTGGATGCAACTTTGCTGTGAACAATTCATTGGTTCTGTATTCGTTGATCTTGTAATTAAGTTTAAGTCTTTGTTTTGATTTCAACAAGTTACTTCAATAGTCTGTTAATAGGAACTGTTCATTTATTGTCTGTATATCGATATTGTGATGAAATCGAATCTTCTCCTTTAAAGTCAGCTGAATATTCAAAAAAACTCGAATATAAATTATTCTCTTTTTATATTTTCGAACATTGTGTAAAAGATTCGTTTTTTAGTAAAAAATCTGTTCAAAATATCTGAGAGCGTTATTACTATGCATAAATCATTAACTATCTGTTTCTTGTTGAGGTCATAGTCTGAAAATATTTTTTTTTTAATTAAGCAGATTGATTGAACAGAACCATTGTTTGAACATCACATTTGTCTTATTTTATTCAATTGTGTCATTGTATGCATCTATTTGTTTCGTATTAACAAATGTAGTTGAATAGATTCTTGGTATGTGCTGTTCATTTGCTGTATCTTGAACTATTCTTCAATCGAGAACTGTGTTTGTTGACATTCAGTTGAATAATTGGATAGATTATTAATATGAAATATTCATTTGTTGTGTCTTGGTCTTTTCTTCAATCGAGAAGTGCGTTTATTGATATTCGATGAAATAGATGGATAGATCCTTCTTATAAACTATTTATTAATCATGCATCTATTTTTCATTCAATCGAAGAAAGTCTTTGGTAGAATTCAAAAACGTAGTTAAACAGTACCTTAATATGAATTATTCATTTGGCATGCCTCCAGTTACTTCTTATTCGAGAGAAATTTTTGTTGTGATTCAGAAGCATAATTGATTAGAATCTTCGTATGAGTTATTCACTTGTCCTGACTCTATCTAATCTATAATTAAAAAAAGATCTTTGTTGAAAATCAGTGAAATGACTGAATAGCCTCTTCGTATAAACTATTCATTTGTCATGCCTTGATCTACTTCTCATATGAGAAAAGTCTTTACTGTGATTCAGAAGCATAGTTGATTAGAATCTTGGTATGAGTTATTCATCTGTTCTGTCTCAATCTGATATATAATTGAAAAAGGTCTTTGTTGAAAATCAGTGAAATGGCTGAATAGCTTCTTGTTGTTGGCTGTTCATTTGGTATACTTCAAACTACTCCTCATTCGAGAAAAGTCTTTACTGTGATTCAAAAACATAGTTGGCTAGAATCTTGGTATGAGTTATTCATCTGTCCTATCTCGATGTAATCTATAATTGAAAAAATCTTTGTTGAGATTCAGTAACGTGATTGAATAGCTTCTTGTTGTGGACTGTCCATTTGTTATGTGTCTATCAATCGCTTCCTTGAAAATATACGTTGATACTGGTTCAGCAAGATATTGAATACAAGATTTGTTTCTACTATTCACTTGTTATGTATTTATTGGTCTTGTACTCAAGTTCATATGATTGTGGTTAATGTAAAGAAGTGTTCGAACTCTTGTCTGGATCTATGCGTTGGTGGCGTTGTCTTTAATTTGCTATTGAATCTTGCTATTATTACTTCGCAGACAGTGCAATATCTGTATAAATTCTTAGGCTACAAAATTCCTTTGTGATGTATTCATTGGTCATCTGATTAAATTTACATATTCGTTTGGAAGTCAGCAAAAAATGTAAATAAGTTTAAATCATTATTTATTTATTTACTCTGTTTTATATCATCCAATCGAATCTTTTCTTTACATTCCAAAATATATTCGAATACATGTCTCTCTCGAGGAATTCAATGCCCGTGGATTGATGATTTATATGACTAGTTCGATGTTTCTGTGACAGAGAAGTGGAATATCTAAATACCTACTGCTCTGTACTCATCAGTTGCCGTGTGTTGATTTTGGTGTCACTAGGCGGTAATCATTACTTCTAATCAAGGAAAGTATTGAGATGAAACTCTCATATGACCTATTCTTCTGACATATCTGCCAGATTCACAAGATACATACTGTATCTATTAAGTACGGAGCTTACAATTTTTGAATGGAGTTTTGATTTCAATCAGTCATTTTTCGTATATTCGTCTTAAATCGATCAAGTCAACATATTTGCTCTGAAATCAATAGAACCGTTGAATGTAGTTTTGGTCTGTGCTTTTCATTAGCCAGAAGATCAATATTACTCTTGAGAGTTCAATGTTCTGCTTCTTCAACAACAACAATATATGGACAAAGTCATGCATAAAACCATTCTTTGTACATTCATCCACCAATCATAACACTAACTGTGTATACTTGTGGAATCGAGCGAGATATTCGAAGACATCTTCCTTGTACTGATTCCCTTGACATGTAGACAGTGGAATATGTCATCAATACGGTGATTGAGAATCCTGTGTAATATTGGAATAGAGAGATTGTTCGAAATATTTGTTTACTATGTCACCATCAACAATGTCATCCATATGAATGGTTGTTTAAGATGTAGCGAGATATTGAAATAGATTGGTAATATAAATAATTCATTTGTCATCAGTTCGTCAATCTGGTAACTGTATCTAGATGTTTGTTGGGTCTCGGTTCAATAATCAAATAGGTTTTTGGTTTAGATAAGTCTTTTCTAATGTAGTCATCGGTCGACAGAAAAAGATATGTATCTTCATTTCGAATGTAGCAAAACATACGCATATTTGCTTGATTCAAGTACGAAGTGTTCATTTTCCAAATCATCAGTATATGTGTCTCTAGATTCAGATGTTTTGTATGATCTGAGCAAGATATTTCAATACTCATATTGTCTGTCTTATTCAGTTACAAGCAATCTTCGATTGTACAATTGATTGTAAGGGTTTTTTCTCTCAAGTGAGCGACGTATTTGAGTGATTCTTTGTTTATTGTTATTCAGTTTTCGTATGTTCTTCGATCGTCAGAATAGTTATAAATGTTAGTGTCAATCTCAGTTGAATATTCAGATGCAATATTAATAGGAATAATGTGTTGGTGATATATTCATGGATGTTATGATTAAATGTGAGTCTTTGTTTGTAGTTGAAGGAAGTACGTAAATAGACAGTTGGTAGGATCTGCTTGTTTTTCGCGTATTAATCAGTCATGTAAATGATTCAGTTTCTTACAAGAAGCTACGATAAAATAGTTGAGAAAGGTCGTCGTATGCACAATCCCTTAATCATGTATTTATTATTGTGATGACTGCTCTGAAATTTGTGTTTATTACAGGATATATATTGAATAACACATTTGTTTGAAGTAGTCATTTCTATCATCTTTGTGTATGATGAAACTAATTGCATGGATTTTTTCTAAAGTGATCAGAAAAATTGAATACATTCTTCGTATAAATTATCCATTTATCATGCATTCGTCTATTATTCAAACGAAAGTAGTGTTTGTTAAAATTGAATAGTATCGTGGAATAGTTTCCTATTATGAACTGTACATTTATCGTACATTCACTCATCGTCATCTAATCGAAAACACTTCTTTCTAGAATTGAGAAAGCAGTTGAATAAGTTTTTGTTATGGCTTGTTCTTTTGTTATGCTGCGTCCATCATCCAAACGATAAGTATGTTCGTTAAAATAGAACAGTATAGTGGAATAGCATCTTAATATAGACTATTCATTTATCGTATATTCACTCATCATCTAATTGGAAACAGTCCTTCTCAGAATTGAGAAGAACAGTTGAATACGTTTTTGGTCCGAATCATTCTTTCGTCATGTATGCGTCCATCGCTCACATGAGAACTGTGTTCATTGAAATCGAGTAGTATAGTAGAATAGCTTCTTAATATGAACTATTCATTTATCGTATATTCACTCATCATCTATTTGGAAACAGTCCTTCTTAAAATTGAGGAGAACAGTTGAATAAGTTTTTCCTATGAGTTATTCTTTTGTCGTATGTATCTATCATTCAAATGAAAATAGCCTTTGTGGAGATTCCGCCGAATAGTGAAACAGATTCATGTTAGAAACTAGCTATTTATCATGCATTTATAGGCCATCTAGTGGAAAACATACTCTGCTTCGGATTCGTTAAATTGCCGAAGAGAACTTTTGTTTGAAGTGTTCACTAGTAAATGGTTTAATGATGATATATTGCAAGTCGTATCTTCGTTACGAATTCTACGAAGTATTTGTAAGGCTTACTACAACTAATTCTTTTATAACGTTCTTTATGATAAGTTATTATATTTTATTCTTATTACTTCACAGACACACCAGTATTCAAATAGATCCTTCTTATATATATTTCTCATATGATATAGTTCTTCATCATCCAATCAAACTCACATTCTAATGTCCAACTCAAGAGAATACTTGAATAAGTTCTTCCTAGAAACACTTCATATGCTGTGTTTCTTCGACTCATACAATGTCATCCAATCTTTTCTTAGGGTTTCGCACCTTTTTTGAATAGTCTTCAAATTTAACAATTCGTTTTCTATGAATTCATACATCACACAACTCACTTAATGCATCTGTCACAAATAAGTGAGATATTTACATAGAATCTCTTACTTACTTATCGTTTGATACATATACTTTGAACACAATAATCTCAAAGAAGAACTACTATCATTCGAAGAAAGTACTCGAATGAAACTCTAATAAGATCTATTCATTTGATATGTCTGCCAAATTCACAAGACACATATCATATCTATTGAGTGCAGAACCAACAATTTTTGATTAGAGTTTTAATTTCATTCAGTCATTTCTCTTGCATTCATCTTAAATCGATCAGGTCAACATATTTACTCCGAAACAGAAAGAGATATTTGAATGAAGTATTGGTGTGAGATGTTCATCAGCCATAGAATCAATATTACTCTTAACAGTTCAATGTTGTGCTTCTTCAGCAACAAGAATAACTGAACAGAGTCATGAACAAAGTCATTCTCTCTACATGCATCCATCGTTCATAACTCTGTCTAAATGGTTTTTTGGGAATCAAGCGAGATATTCGACGATATCTTTCTTGCAGTGATTCACTTGACATGTAGACAGCAGAATATGATATCGAAATGGTGTTTGAGATTCGTGCGTAATACTGGAATAGATAGTTTGTTTGAGATATTTGTTTACTATTTCTACATCAACAATGTCATCCATATTAGCACTTATTTGAGATGTGAGTAAATATTGAAATAGATTGGTACTATGAATGATTCATTTGTCATCAGTTCATTGACCTGGTAATTCAGTCTAGATGTTTGTCTGGACTCGTTACAATACTCGAATGGGTTCTTGCTTTAGGTAAGTCTTTTCTGATGTAGTTATCGGTTGACAGAAGAAGATATTTATCTTTATTTTTAACGCAACAAAATACCTGCATAGTTGCTTGACAGATATATCAAATATTCATTTTCCATATCATCAGTATATGTGTCTCTAGATCCAGATGTTTTTGAAAGATCTGAGCAAGATATTTCAATATTCATATTGTCTGTCATGTTCAGTTTCAAGTAATTTTCGATTGTATGATTGATTGTAAAGGTTTTCTTCTCAAGTGAGCAACATATTTGAGTAATTCTTTCTTTACTGTAATTCAGTTTTCGTATGTTCTTCGATCGTCAGAGTAGTTGTAAATGGTAATATCAATTACAGTTGAGTATTCAAATGCAAAATTAGTAGGAATAATGTGTTGGCGATGTATTCATGGATGTTGTGATTAAATTTGAGTCTTTGTTTTGGGGTTCAATAAGGTATGTAAATAGACAGTTGGTGTAAAATATTTACTTCTCGAATGAACGTCAAAGTCGTAGCTGAACGTGATATAGTTCTTTGATGTGCACAAAGTAGTTGAACACTTTTTTAGGATTTGTTCCTTTTTTGCATTTTCATCAATCATATAAATGATTCAGTTTCTTATAAGAATCTACTCTAAAATAGTTGAAGAAGGTTGTCGTATGCACAATCCATTCATTGTGTGTTTATTATTGTGATAATTGCTCTGAAATTTCTGTTTGTCACAGGAGATATATTGAATAAGACATTTGTGAGAAGCAATCATTTTCATCATCTTTGTGTATGATGAAACTAAATGCATGGGTTTATTTTGAAGTGATCAGAAAAGTTGAATACATTCTTGTTATAAACTATTCATTTAAAATGCATTCATTCATTATGCAAACGAAAGTGATGATTGTTAAAACTGAACAGTATCGTGGAATGGTTTATTGGTGGTACGGATTATTCTTGTATTTTTCGTACGTTCATCATTCCAACCAAAACAGCCTCTGTGAATATTCGGCCGAATAGTTGAACAGATTCATGTTAGGAACTAGCTATTTATCATGCATACATAGATCATCTAGTCGAAAATATACTCTGCTTCGAGTTCGTTAAATTGTTGAAGAGAACATTTGTTTGAGTGTTCACTAGTAATTCATTTAACGATCATATATTCCAAATCGTATCTCGGTTGGGAATTCTACGAAGTATTTGTAACGCTTCCTACAATCCATTCTTCTCTAACGTTTTTTATGATAAGCTACTACATTTATCTATATTACTTCTCAGATACATCAATACTCAAATAGATCCTTGCTATAAGTATTTCACATATAATATAGTTCTTCATCATCTAATCATACTGACATTCTCATGTCCAACTCAACACAATAATTAAATAAGTTCTTGCTATAAACACTTCTTATACTGTGTTTCTTCGATTCATACAATGTCATCCGATCTTTTCTTTTCATTTCACACCGTTTTTGAATAGTCTTCAAATCCAACAACTCATTTTCTATGAATTCATACATCACATAACTCACTTAATGTATTTGTCACAGATGAGTAAAATATATACATAGACTCTGCTGCTTAGCTATCATTTGATGCATATACTTTGAACACAACTAATCTCTAACAATAACTACTATCACTCGAAGACAATACTCGAATAAAACTCTAATATGATCTTTTCATCTGATTTGTCTGTCATATTCATAAGATATACATCATATCTATTGACTATAGAACTTACAATTTTTGATTAGAGCTTTAATTTCATTTAGTCATTTCTCTTGCATTTATCTTAAAATGATCAAGTCAACATATTTGCTCCGAAACAGAGAGAGAGTATTTGAATGAAGTATTGGTGTGAGATATTCATCAGCCATAGAATCAATATTACTTTTAAGAGTTCAATATTCTGCTTCCTAGTAACATCAATATGTGGACAAAGTCGTGCATAAAACCATTCTTTGTACATGCATCCACCATTCATAGCACTATCTATGTGTATTTTTTTGTGGAATCCACCGAGATATTTGAACACGTCTTCGTCATAATGATTCATTTGAAATGTAGACAGTGGAATATGTGATTGATGGGATGATTGAGATTCCTGTGTAATATTAGAATAGAGAGATTGTCCGAAGTATTTATTTACTATGTTTGCATCAACAATCTCGCCCATGTGAATGATTGTCTAAGGTGCAGCAAGATATTGAAATAGACTGGTAATATGAATGATTCATTTATGACCAGTTCGTTGATCTGGTGATTGATTGTAGATATTTGATTGGTCTGAGTAGAATATTGGAATGAATTCTTAATTTAGATAAATCTTTTCTGATGTAGTTATTGATCGATTTAAAAGATATGCATCTCTATTTCGAATGTAGCTAAGCACCTGCACAGTTACGTGATGTAGATATGTAATATTCGCCTGACCTACGTTCAGCATGTGTATTGTTGTTTTGGGTGTTATTCATAGTGTGAACAAGATATATGAATACTCATATTGTCTGTCACATTCAGTTTCAAACTATCTTCGATTGTATGATTGATTGTAAAGGTTTTCTTTTCAAGTGAGCAACATATTTGAGTGATTCTTTGCTTATTGTTATTCAGTTTTCATATGTTCTTTGATTGTCACAGTAATTTTAAATGGTAATGTCAATTACAGTTGAGTATTTAGATGAAAAATTAGTAGGAATAGTGTGTTGGTAATGTATTCATGGATGTTGTGATTAAATTTGAGTATGTGTTTGGGGTTCAATAGGGTTTGTAAATAGACAGTTGGTAGGATCTGTTATATTTTCGCGTATTCATCAATCATGCAAATGATTCAGCTTCTTACAAGAAAGTACTATAAAATAGTTGAGGAAGGTCGTCATATGTACATTTCATTGACTATATGTTTGTTATTGAAATAAATATCCTGAAAGTTGCCTTTACTGAAACACATAAGTTGAATAGGACATTTGTTTGAAGTATACAATTATGTCATCTTGGTATGTAATGAAACCAACTGCATATGTTTTTTCTAAAGTGATCAGAAATCCTGAATAAGTTCGTAATATGAGCCATCCATTTGTCATATGTCTATGCACTATGGGAACAGTAACAGTCGATGCTGGTATATGATGAAATACTAAAATTAATCGTTTCTAGAATTCATTCTGTAGTTATGCAACCGCTTATCATTCAATCAAAAGCATTCTCTATAAAGGTTCAATGAAGAACCTGAATAGTTTCTTTCTGTGAACTATTCATTTTTCTTGTATCTGTATACCAATCATTAGAAAAAAGTCTTTGTTGAGGTTCAATAAAATAGTTACATAGATTAATTATATGAAACGTTCATTTGTCGTGCGTCTCCCCATGGTTGAATCAAAGTATGGCTTTTCTCGACATGCAGGAAATTAACTGAACATATTCTTGTTATGAACTAGTCATTTATCATGCATCTGGGTATCGTTTACTTGAAAATATACTTCCCTTCAATTATAGTAAACCATTGAATACAGTGTTTGTTTGCACTATTCATCTGTGACATTTTCTTTGATATATTAGTCTATCTTAGCTCTTATTACTTCCCAGGCATACCAATACTCAAATAGATCCATGCTATATATATTTCTCATATGATATAGTTCTTCATCATCTAACCAAGCCTTCATCTTCATATCCAACTTAAGAGAGTAATTAAATAATTTTGTGACATGAACACTTCTAATGTCGTGTTTTTTCGACTCATACAATGTCATCCAAATCTTTTCTTTACATTTCAAACCTTCCTTGAATAGTCTTCAAATCTGACAATTTATTTTCTATGAATTTATACATCACATAACTCACATAATGTATCTGCCGCAAATGAATGAAATATCTACATAGATTCTCTTACTTACTTATCGTTTGATGTATGTGCTTTGAACACAACTAATCTTTAGGAATAACTACTATCACTCGAAGAAAATATTGGAATGAAATTCTGCTACAATCTATTCATGTGACATGTCTGCTATATTCACGAGACACATCATATCTATTTAGTGTAGTACTCACAATCTTTGATTAAAATTTTAATTTCATTCAGTCATTTCTCGTGCATTCATCTTAAATCGATCAAGTCAACATATTTGCTCCGAAACAGAAAGAGAGTATTTGAATGAAGTATTGGTGTGAGATGTTCATCAGCCATAGGATCAATATTACTTTTAAGAGTTCAATATTTTGCTTCTTCAGCAACATCAATATGTGGACAAAGTCTTGCATAAAACCATTCTTTATATATGTATGTATCAATTATAGTACTAACTGTATATATTTGTGGAATCGATTGAGATATTCGAAGATGTCTTTCTTGCAGTGATTCACTTGATATGTAGACAATGGAATATGTCATCGGTGTAATAATTGAGAATCCTGTATAATATTGGAATAAAGAGTTTGTTTGAGATGTATGTTTACCATGTTTACATCTACAATATCATCTATGTTAGTACTTGTTTCAGATGCAGCGAGATATTAAAATAGATTGGTATTACGGATGATTCATTTATAATCAGTTCGTTGATTTGATGATTGAATCTAGATGTTTATTTGATCTTGGTACAATATTCGGATGGATTCTTTATTTAGATAAATATTTTCTTATGTAATTATCAATTGATTGAAAAGATATGCATCTGCATTTCGAATACAACAAAACATCTGCATAGTTTCTTGGTGCACGTCTGAAGTATTCATTTTCAGATCGTCACTATATGTATCTCGGGCTTAGATGATTTGTATAATCTTGATACAAGAATCGAATGGATTCTTGGTTTAGATAAGCCTCTTTTGATGTAGTTATCGATCGACTGAAAAGGTATATATCTCCATTTCTAATGCCATAAAACATCTGCATAGTTGCTTGAAAAAGATATGAAGTGTTCATTTTCTATATCATCAGTATATGCGTCTCTAGATTCACATGTTTTGAATGATCTTAGGAAGATATTTCAATATTCATATTGTCTGTCATATTCAGCATCAAGTAATTTTCGATTATATGATTGATTGTACCGGTTATCTTCTCAAGCGGGCAATATATTTGAGCGATTCTTTGCTTATTGTTATTCAGTTTTCGTCTGTTCTTCGATTGTCACAGTAAATGTAAATGTTAATGTCAATTACAGTTGAGTATTTAGATGTCAAATTAGTAAGGATAATGGTTTGGTGATATATTCATGGATGTTGTGATTAAATTTGAATCTTTGTTTGTAGTTCAATAAAGTATGTAAATAGACAATTGGTAGGATTTGTTCTTTTTTTGCATCTTCATCAGTCATGTGCAGGATGCAGCTTCTTAGAAGAAGTTACTTGAAAGAAATCGAGGAAGGTCGTCGTATGGACATTTCATTGATGATGTGTCAACTGTTGAAATAACTGTTCAGAAATTTGTCTTTACTGAAACACAAAAGTTAAATAGGACATTTGTTTGGAGTCAACATTTGTATCATCGTCGTGTACGATAAAGCCAATTACATGTATTTTTTTTGTAGTGATTAGAAAAGCTGAATAGGTTCTTGCTATAAACTCTTCATTTATCATATGTCTTTCCATTGTTCCAACAACTATAGTCTTTGTTAAAATTCAGTAAATTAGTTGGATAGATTTTTGCTAATATGAATTAGTCATTTATCATGCGTGTGTGTATCATTGAATCAGAAACACCTTCTGTTGAGATTCAATAACATAGTAGCATAAATTGTTCCTAATAAGAACTAGTCATTTATGATGTGTTTGTGTATTATTGAACTAAAAGCAATCTTTGGTGTGAATCAATAAGATAGTTGAATACATTTTTGGCACTGTGAGTTATCCATTTATAATGCATCTGTGTAATATTCAACCAAAAGCAATCTTTGGTGTGGTTCAATAAGATAGTTGCATAGATTCTTGGTGTGAACTGTCTATTTATCATGCATCTGTGTATCGCTGGATGAAACGTAATCATTGTTGAGGTTGAATAAGATAGTTGAATACATTCTTCGTATGAACTGGCCATTTATCACGCGTGGGTGTATTATTCAATCAAAGGCAGCCTTGCTTTGATTCAATAAGATAGTTGCATAGATTGTTGTTATGAACTAGCCGTTTATCATGTATCTACCTGCCATTCATTTGAAAATATGTTTCTTTTCGAGTTTAGTAAGGCGTTGAATACAATGTTTGTTTGCACTATCCATTTGTAATGGATCTGGTTAGTGTATGTTAAACTTCCTGTTTCTATTGCGAATTCAACAAAATATTTGAACATTTGTGAAACTCCATTCATGTATAATGTTTTCTTTGATAAGTTATTCTATCTTAGCTCTTATTACTTCACAGACACACCAATATTTAAATAGATCCTTGCTATATGTATTTCTCATATAATATAGTTTTTCATCATTTAATCAAACTCACATGCTCATCTACAACACAAGAGAATAGTTGAATAAGTTCTTGCTATGAATACTTCTTATGCTGTGTTTCTTCGACTCATACAATGTCATCCGATCTTTTCTTTACATTTCATAGCTTTTTTGAATAGTCTTCAAATCCAACAATTCATTTTCTATGACTTCATACATCGCATGACTCACTCAATAGGTCTATTATACATGAATGAAATATTCGGATGGATTTTTTTACTTAGTTATCATTTGATGCATGTGCTTTGAACACAACTAATCTTTAGGAATAACTACTATCACTTGAAGAAAGTATTGGAATGAAATTCTCCTACAACCTATTCAACTGACATGTCTGCCATATTCATAAGACACACATAATATCTATTGACTACAGAAGTTACAATTTTTGATTAGAGCCTTGATTTCAACCAGTCATTTCTCATGCAATCTTCTTAAAACGATCAAGTAAAAATCTTTTTGCTCTGAAATAGAGTGAGAATATTTGAATGAAGCATTGGTGTGATATGTTTATCAGTTATAAGATCAATGCTACTTTTGAGAGTTCAATGTTCTGCTTTTTCAGCAACAACAATATGTGGACAGAGTCATTCATAAAGTCATTCTTTGTACATGCATCCACCATTCATAGGTCTGTTTCAATATTTTTTTGTGAAATCAAACGAGATATTTGAACACGTCTTCGTCATAATGATTCGCTTGACATGTAGACAGTGGAATATGACATCGATGTGGTGATTGAAAATCCTGTATAATATTGGAATATAGAGTTTGTTCGAAGTATTTGTTTGCTATGTCTGCATCGACAATCATCCATGTGAATGGTTGTCTAAGATGCAGCGAGATATTGAAATAGATTGGTAATATGAATGATTCATTTATGATCAGTTCGTTGATTCGATGGATGAATGTAGATGTTTATTTGATCTCGGTACAATATTCGAACGGATTCTTTATTTAGATAAGTCTTTTCTTATGTAATCATCGATCGATTGAAAGATAGGCATTTCTAGTTCGAATGCAGCAAAACACATGCACAGTTGCTTGATAGCGATGTGAAGTGTTCACTTTCCATATCATCAGTGTATGTGCCTCTAGATTCAAATGTTTTATGTTATCTCAACAAGATATTTCAATACTCATATTGTCTGTCATATTCAGTTTCAAGCAATCTTCGATTGTATGATTGATTATAAAGGTTTTTGCTCTCAAGTGAGTAACATATATGAATGCGTTTCTGTTTGTTGTTGTTTATTTTTTGTGTGTTCTTCGAACGTCATAATAGTTGTAAATGGTTAAATCAATTTCAGTTGAGTATTTGGATGCAAAGTTAGTAGGGATAATATGTTGGTGATGTATTCATGAATGTTGTGATAAAATTTGAGTCTTTGTTTGCAGTTCATTGAGGTATATGAATAGACAGTTGGTGTGAAATATTTACTTCTCGAATGGATGTCAATGTTGTGATCAAATTTGATCTCGCTTCCTGATGCCAACCAGGTATTTGGACACTGGTTTAGGATTTATTCCTTTTTTGCATCTTCATTAGTCATGTACATGATTCGGTTTTTCATAAGAAGTTACTATAAAGTAGTTGAGGAAGGCCTTTATATACATATTTCATTGATTATGTATTTGTTATTGAAATAAAAATCCTGAAAGTTGTTTTCACTAGAATACATAATTTGAATAGGACATTTGTTTGAAGTAGTCATTTGCATCATCTTTGTGTGTGATGAAACTAATTACATGTGTTTGTTTCAAAGTGATCATAAAAGTTGAATAGGTTTTTAATATGATCTATTCATTTGCTATATATCTGTGTACTATTCCATCAAGAATAGTCATTGTTGTGCTCCAGTGAAACAGTTGCATAGATTCTTGGTAGGAACTGTTCATCTGCCATACGTATGTGTACCATCCAATCAAAAGCAATGTCGGTTAAGGTTCACTAACATAGTAGCATAGGTTGTTCCTATGAATTGTTCATTTATCATGCGTTTGCTTAACATCCAATCAAAAGTAGTCGTCATTGTCATTCAGTGAATTAGTTGAATAGATTCTTGGTATAAGCTATTCATCTGCCATGTGTCTGTGTGTCATTCAATTAAAAGCGGCCTCCATTGAGGTTCAAAAAGGCAATTGAATACACTTTTCTTGTGAACTAGCCATTTATCATGCATCTGTTTCTCATTTAATCAAGAGCAGTCTCTGTTGAGGTTCTAAAAGACAGTTGAACACATTCTTATTATTATCTATTGATTTACCATGCATCTGTGTATCATTCAATCAAAAACAGTCTACGTTGGAATTCAGTGTATTAGTTGAATAGATTCTTGGTAAGAACTGTTCATCTGTCGTGCGTCCATATATCATTCAATCAAACACAGTCTTTGTTGAGATTCATTGGATTAGTTGAATAGATTCTTGGTATGAACTATACATTTGCCATGTATCTGTGTATCTTTCAATTAAAAGCGGTCTCCGTTGAGATTCAAAAACACAGTTGAATACATTCTTACTTTAAACTAGCCAATTATCATGTGTCTGTTTCTCATTTAATCAAGAGTGGTTTCTGTTGATACTCAGAAAGATAGTAGAATAAATTTTTGCTCTGAACTACTCATTTACCATGCGTGCGTGTTTCATTTGATCAAAAGCCATCTTTGATGTTGTTCAATAAAATAGTTGAATAGATTCTTCGTGTGGACGATTCATTTACCATGCATCTGTATATCATTCAATCAAAAGTAGTCTTTGTTGAGATTTGATGAATTACTTGAACAAATTCCTGGTATGAACTATTCATCTGCCGTGTGTTTGTGTATCATTCAATCAAAAATGGTCTCCATTGAGGTTCAAAAACACAGACGAATACATTCTTACTGTAAACTAGCCATATATGATGCGTCTGTTTCTCATTCAGTTGAGAATATATTTTCGTTCGAGTTTAGTTAAATGTTGAATGCAATGTTTGTTTGCACTATGCACTTGTAATGGACCCATCCAGAAGATGTTTAACTTCATATCTTCATTGCACGTTGGACAAAATAATCGAAAACTTGTCAGACCAAATTCATCAGTGATGTTTTGTCTGAGCAGTTATTCAATGTTAGCTGCTGTTCTTTTGGTAAGAGATGAATATTTGAATAGAGTTCTGAGAAGCCGAGAAACGGGTATGTTACATGCACATGATGTATTGCTTCAAGACACTTAATTAATGCTTCATTTTCTCTTTTTAGATAATTTACAGCCAAGAAGCGATTTCAATAAAGAGACACTTCAATATACTAACAGTGAATTTTTTTTAATACGAACATTATTGCCAACTTTTTCTTTGTATTTCAACCCTGCACATTTTTGTAGCTTGTAAATTTTTTAATTTCAATTAAAATAATAAAGTGCGTTGAAGGTATATGATTCGACGGTCTTCTGAGAGCCGTAGCGATCATCAACAACGTATCTTGCTTTTTTGAAGTAAAGGTGACCCACTCAGTTGAGCGAATCTACAATTAGAATAAAATTGCAACTGTTTCGATGATTCCTCAAGAATGAACTCAATTTATAAAAGCAAGGATTTGCCTTTCAGTCCATGATATGTTATAAATGCGAGAAATCTATATACGTACGCATTCGCACGATTCAAACACGTATTAGCTTTGTCATTGTTTCTTTCGTGTTTTTCTTCATCCATCGTACACGAAAACTTTTGCTTATCTTACAATGGTATAATCGTTTTTTCGATACATCTTGCCTAGGGAGGAAACAAAACTAATATCAGTGACTCAACGAGGAATCAACTGCACGATGATAACTACCACTGAACAGGTTTACATAGAGCTATTGTAAACAAAAGTATTATACAAACTGAAACTGGTAGAACAACTGAGCAAGTTTAAAAAGGAATTATTATCAGTGTTGATTACGATATTGTTGGTACAAAAAGAGTATCACTCACGAGGGAGCATCCCCAGATACCCCACTACTATTCCATTCGTTCATACATCATTCGACAGAGACATTTGGATAGATTAAAAGATTAAAAGGATTTCGGCCGACAGCTTATCCTTCAGGATTTAGAGCCATTTCACTAGAATTCTAGCCTATAGCATCGTATACACAAAGGCAACGAATGATGATATTTAGGCCTGAGATTTTGTGTCCAAGCATAGGCCTACTTGTAACTAGAAATATCCTGAAATTTTCAGCTAAAAAAAATGCTTCCCTCTCGAGATCTTGAATTTCCAAAAAAAGTAAAACTCGGCCATGTTTCATTGAATGTAAGTGTTTTTTGGAAATTCAATATTTCGAGAAGAAAGCATTTTTCCGGCTGAAAATTTCAGGATATTCTAGTTACAAGTAGATCTATCTTTGAACACAAAATCTCAAGCCTAAATATCGTTATTCGTTACCGTGCCGATATCTATATATCACCTCTTATTGACTTCCTTCTAACCTTTAGCTAACCTTCATCTGACCTTGCCTTCTTCTACTCTCTTTCTCCTCTCTCATTTGTTACTTTCTTGTGAATATATCTCTCTCGTGACCGATGTATATATACCGTGAATATATAGAAAATAAAGAAGTTGTGACCGATACACGCTTGTTGTTACATGACAACCCTGGCAAAACAAACCACGCACTTCTGATCAAAAAGAAGAAACAAAATTTTTGGGCAATCTGTCGATTATCCATTTTTAAATTTTGATACCATGTCGAATTTGGTCAATTAGACAAGTTAAGAAGCGTTTACTCTTCTCAAATCAAAGACTTAATATGAATATATCCTTCAGTAAATTAAATGATGTGTGTCTTGATTGTATTTATCTACATGCACATGTAATCAATAAATGTAAACACACAGTATGTATGAACTGTTTATATGAAGCAAATGACAAAAAGATTGAACTTCAAAGAGCGATATTTATATGTCCGCAATGCGAAAAGTTGAATGAACATCAAACTCGTGTAGAACCAACGTCGAGTCAAGAATCAAACGCAAACCAAGAAGAAAACGAATTAATCAAGTAGCTACCGAAATTAGAACAAGAAGAATTAAATGAACAACAAACAGAATCAATGCTGGCTCTGAACGACATTCATGAAAACGATTCAATATGGCCGGTTGGAACTGAATCGTGGTTGATGCATGAAATTAAAGCTCAAAGAGAAATTTTCGCCCGGAAAGAATGTGCAAAACAATCCATAATAAATCAAAACAACGAAAATATGAATGACTGGTGCTAGGGATGCACCAGTCCAGTTAACTGGGTACCCAGTGACACTAGGTACCCCAGTTAACTGGAACCCAGTGTCACTGGGTATTTATTTTAACTGGATACATATTCAACTGGTTTATTATTTATAAAATCATCGGTAGTTTCCTTTGTGCTAGGCATCCATGAGTCCAGTTAACTGGGTGCCCAGTGACACTGGGTACCCAGTTAACTGGGTGTATATAGGATGTGTAAAAATATTTTTCCAGACGGGTAACACTATGATTTTAGATAGCGTACATAAGGATCTTAATACCAAATTAAAGTGTGTCAAAAATGGAATTTATTCATGCTAAATGTAGGGATGCACCAGTGAGTTAATAACTGATATGTGGGTCCCAGTTAACTGGGGGTACCCCAGTGTCACTGGGTCCCCCAGTTATCACTGGGTCCCAGTTAACTGGGTACCCAGTGTCACTGGGACCCCAGTTATCACTGGGTACCCCAGTTAACTGGGACCCAGTTACCAGTTATTAACTGTCACTGGTGCATCCCTAGACTGGTGCTGTCAACAAACTTCAGAAGGTTATTCATCATGACCCAACGGAACAGAATCATGGCATGTTCATCAAATCGAACCACAACTCGATCGATTTAAGACTATACTGACTTTGAAGACTGAAAAATTGGATGATTCTGAAAATTTATTAGAAGTTTCAGTACATTATTCACCAGCTGAACAAGTACCCCGAACTAATTCCAACAGCAATCCTCCAACAAAGTCAAAGGAAAAAAGAAACATGCACTCTAAAAAAAAAGGATTTTTACCGAATCAAAAAAGGATCTTTCTCTCGATACACGGGAAGAGCCTTTTTTGGTTTCGGAACTAGATGGTTTCGAGCCGAACCATAACTGAAAATAGCAAGAAAAAAGGTTTGGTAGCAAAGGTTTCGTTCGAAACCTTTAAAATCATCGTATGAAATGGTTCGGTAGAGATCCCGCTGAACTCGTTTAAACCGAGGTTTCGCATTGAACCTTAGCTACTGAACCATTCAAATCTATCCACAGAAAAGTTTGGTAAAAAATCTTTAGCGCCGAACCTTTTTAGTACAGTACCTAGAAGGTTCTATGCTGACCCAAAGCTGTGGAACCATCTATATAGGCATTTTCCTTTTGGGTCACTATCATTTTTACACTACTCAATGGGGTAAAATAGACCTATAAGTGGACGTATGAATTTTAAAAAAATATAATTTTTTTCATAGGACCGGAGGAGGTAAAATATACCCATGAGTGGATATGGAAATCTGATGATAAATGTTTAATCGGATGTTATTATGTAGGGTAAACTAGACTTAGGAGTGAATAGGAAGATTTTAAAAATCATGAGTAACCGTTTAGCTCTTTATAGGTTGAAATGGTCGGGTGAGTGGATTGGAAAAGTTTAAACAATATTAGTAATAGAATTTTATTATAAAGGATGAAAGGGTCGTATCAGTGCAGAAGAAAATTTAAAAAAATATTAGCAATGTGATTCATTATAAAGAGTGAATGGGTCCTGTTGGTTTATATGAAGATTTTAAGAAAATTTAGTAATAGCATTTCAACATATACATTGAGGGTAATCTGTTGGTAGATTCGAATTTTTTAAGCGGAAGTAGTATGGGGATTTCAATTTTGATGATAACATTGACGTGGTAGTGAATATAAAAATTTGTGGTAAAATTTTTTATCTGAGTTTAATATATAAGGTATAGTAGGCTCAGGAGTGAGTATGTAGGCTTTATGAAAAACAATGACTGAATTTTATTGTATCGCGTAAAATGCACGTAATTGTTGATATTAGCATTTGAAGAATATTTACTAACGTAATCTTTCCCTGTTTGTTGTAATAGAGCTATCTGTTAACGGAAATATTTAGGAAAAATGAATATCCTTATTTTAGTATGTGAGTAAATTACAGTTATTGGTTAAGATGAAGAGATGTAGAAAATTATTCACCTCATTTTAAGATCTGTATTAGATATACATATTCAAAAATAGAAACCTTGTTTCTTGTTTAAGCTTAGAAATTTTTATGTACGAAATTTGATCAGTGCGAAAAACGAAAATAGTTAACAAAAAGACGATGATTAACTTAAACTTGAACAATATATATATAAATAATAGTTTTATTTGAAATCTGAATTATTATCTTCTTTGAAAAACTGGGTATTTCCTTTTTTCTGGATTAAAGGAACTTTTTTATATTTGATATTCTAGTTAAATTTAAAGGTGATAAGATTTGTTTGAATACTTTTATCGTTTAACATTTGAAACAATTAATTAGCTCTTTCACCTACACTCTCACTTTTGTGTTCGTTCTGTGAACAATCAAATGATTGTTGACTCTAATATATAAAAGAAAAGAATTAATAATGGATATTCATTCGGCGATTACACTCGGTGGCGATCAGTCGCATTATCGAGTGCTTTCGTTATTTTCTTTCGTCTTTCACAGCTTAACTTCTACGAAGTTTTTTCTCTCACATTCAAGTCCTCGGACTTTAAAATCTTTTGGTCTTTGTTCTCTGGTTTTTCTTTGTTCTACAGAATCACTCAGGCGGAACATATACTTATTTTTATTTGGTGGTTCCTGTTGGGATGCCTCCGAAAACAGGAGGGGGTGGTGCTAGTGACAAGAAGCGCAATAGCAGCTCGGTCAACCAGCCACGTCACTCGCCAACAACAACAACAACAATAACCACAACGTCACAAAGAACCCGACAAGCTGGCAACAGCTCAATGGTTAGTAAATCCGGCCAACGAAACTTCAGCATAGCTCCTCTCGTCCTAGAGGGAGTGAAACTAAGTAAGTTGGAACTGAATGATTTTCTTAAGAAAGAACTGAAGGATATTAGAATTGCGATATCCAACTCGCACGCTCAGGTGCTTTCACCTTGTATGCCATTGATGTTCAATCGTTCAATCGTCTTTTGAACGAATTGTCATCAATTCTATGCAACAAAGGTCAACCTAGTGCAAAAGTTTTTGTTCCTCGTTCGATCCAACGGATCAAGGATACAGAAAAGTTGGCATTCGTCAAACGGGTCGATCTTGAACTATCGGAAGATCGAATAGCAGAAGCACTAAAGGCCGTTGGTCTTGATGTGACTAATGTTACTCGATTAACTGGTAAGGATGGAAAAACCCCTATGAGGACAGTCAAGGTATCATTCAGTGACGTCGCCAACAGAAACACATTTGTGCATACTGGTTTACAAGTGGATTGCATGCACTTCACCGCTGAACCAGCATCACAAAATTCCAAGCCGGTGCAATGCTACATTTGCTTGAAGTACAATCATATAGCCAAGTACTGCAGAACGAAACAGCAAGTATGTGCTCGATGCGGTGAACACTATCGTATGGATCAATATACTGCTGTTAGTGAAGCAGCCAAGTGCTATAACTGTAAAGGTAATCATTTAGCCACTTCTAATGATTGTCCATTTTATAAGGAACAAGAAACAAGAATGGTCAAAATGATTAACCAATATTCGTCATCAAGCAAACCAGTAGCAAAACCACCGTCAATTTACGACATCAACCACTACCCACCACTACCGATCATGTCACAACGGCAACAAGATCACTTACAGAGTGACTTATTCGATGAATTGATCAATGTATTAAGTAGCAAAATGGAAAAAATCGTCGAAGAAACTACTAGTCGACTATTCCAGAAGCTACAACAGAAAATCACGAAAATCGAAAAGTCAATAGGTTTAATTGACAACAGCCAACATGATGCATTAACTATATCAGATTCTGACTTCAGTAATGATGAAGAATGTAATGTAGTTAAGCACATGAAGAGCAGACAAAGTCAAAGTGTGGATACAGCTAAAGCAACAGCATCATCGATAACTGTTTATAATAAGGCAACAACGGCTCTTAAGGTAGCTCCTTCATCAAAGTTACCAAAGAAGCATCAAAGTCGACCAAAAGAGGCCGTTCTTTGAACACCTCGCTAGAGACAACGACAATTGATAGCAACAAAGACCTTAAAATAAGCAACGTCGATAATTAAAGTATGCCACATTAACATCAACTCAATTACAAAACACAAAGACGAACTCCTAGCTAGATTCTCCAAATACGACATCATTTCTGTGAATGAAACTATCTTGAAGAGTGAATGTCAGTTCTCTCTCTTGGGTTACAATGTTTACAGAAATGACCGTGTTGCGAAGTCTGGTGGTGGGGTTCTACTGGCAGTGAAACAACATATCAAATTTCGAGAAATGCTGAACAAGACAACACGTCAAAACGAAGCGATAGCAGTAGAGATTGAAACACATAATTTCAAATCAATACTGTTAGCATCAATTTACGTGCCACCAACAGCGAAGATCGATATTAGTTTATTTCGTGAATTGTACAGTATTAACAACAACTGTATTATTGTAGGTGATCTTGATGCCACATTATATGAAATGGGATCAAGGAAGACAGCTTCAAGAATTATTTAAAGATGGTCTGATTGATTGTGTTGATGATGATAGTGCAACATTTACAAAATATGATTATGAAGAGAAACTCGATTGGATATTAGCCAGTCAGCCTCTGTTATCATTCATATCAAATGTAGAAACACATCTTCAAATCGGCACAATTACTGGACACAAGCCGTTAACATTTGATATTCCTTTTGGAGTGCAACTAAGACCACTATCTCCAAGAATATCATTTAATTTTAAAGCGGCAAAATGGCCATCATTTAGAAGCGAGTTAGATCAACAACTAAAGATGTGGAGAAATGATCGTCGATTGGATTCAACGGCAGATATAGAAGAATATACGTCGTTCATTACCAACAGCATATTGGTAGCAACGAAAGAAGCCTTTCCACCAGTTAAACAAAAATGCATCAGCTATACACCAAGTGAAGCTTCGAAGAGCTTGATCCAATTAAAGCATCAAGCATACCGAAGATGGAAGAAGACTGAAGATTATAATGATAAACATCAATATTATAACTTCAAGATCTTGTTAACAAATTCACTTAAGAATGACAGAAGAAAAAACTTCAACAAGTTAATGTCTTCACTCTGTCATAAGAAGATGTATTCGGAAGCTGTTTGGCGAACGGTGCGCAAGTTCCACAACAAACGGAGCAAGCAAACCTATGGGAACATCATGAAATACAACAACATCACAGCAACATCAGACAAGGAGAAAGCGGACCTATTCGCGGATTATTTTCAAAATGAAGTCTACTTTCAATCTGCTGATACATTACCATTTCATGATCAAGTAACTCGTCAAGCAAGCATCATCAAGAATGGATTTATAACCAATTCAAACACGACTAGGTGGAAGAGAATCACTGTTAAAGAATTTAAAGAAAATAATGTAAATAATGTAGTTTTATGACTAGTATATATTTATATGAAAAAATGGAAATTTTCGATCTTATACGATCATTTTCAACCAAAAACAAGACATGATAACTAGGTGTTACAAAATCAACATTATTGTCGTCACCGTCATCACCATCATTCAAATATCTATCGCCATCTGTTAATGAAGTTAATGATAATGAAGTTAATGATAATGAAGTTATAATTATTAGGTTTATGTTGTTATAGTTATAGTTATAGTTATAGTTATAGTTATATAATCAGTTTTGTTTTTGTTTGTAACACCTAGTTATTATGTCTTGTTTTTGGTTGAAAATGATCGTATAAGATCGAAAATTTCCATTTTTTCATATAAATATATACTAGTCATAAAACTACATTATTTGCATTGTTTTCTTTAAATTTAATTATAAAATCTCAAGTTATACAATTTTCATACTGTTAAAGAAGTTAAATCTCATCTTAAACAACTCCGGAACAGCTCTCCTGGTCCAGATAACATCCGCAATAGGTGTTTGAAAAATTATTCAAAACTACTTGTCCAGCATCTAACCAATCTGTACAATTTAATTTTAAAGAAAGGTTATATTCCAGAAGGATGGAAAAAGGCCAATATTATTCTTCTATTGAGACCGAAAAAAGACAAGCAACATCCGTCTAGCTATCGACCGATTAGTCTCCTTAGTTGCCTCGGCAAACTATTGGAGAAAATCATCAAACAACGGCTAATGCTTGAAATCAATCGACGAAACATTCTACCACAACATCAAGCAGGATTTAGACCAGGCAAAAGCACAGTTTACAACATCGTAAGACTAGAACGATATGCGGAAGGATAACTAAGGCGGGAACGTCGAAGGCGTAATTCAGCTGTCGTTCTCTTCGATATTAAAGCGGCTTTTGACTCGGTATGGCATGATGGCTTGATTTATAAATTAAATGATCTACGTCTTCCTCGATACATTATTCACTACATGATTTCATTTCTTAACAACAGAACGGCTGCAATTGAACTTGAAGGTGTATTATCACGTCCATTCAACTTAATGAGCGGGACGCCACAAGGATCTCCGCTGTCACCACTATTGTATATCATATACACGGCAGATTCGATGAATGGAATACCGACTCATACAGAACATGGGTTATTCGCCGATGATACAGCACTATGGACATCAGGAAACACCATGACAATCCTGAATACAAGATTACAGCAATCCATAGATGCATTCGAAAGTTGGTGCCAATCATGGAAATTAAAATTATAACCAACAAAAACAGAGTTGGTCCACTTCAGCATACATCCAAGGAAAGCGTATAAACATCCAGTGGAGGTGAAAGTTGAAAATACAATCATTAAACCATTGGATTATACGAGGTACTTGGGTGTTATGATAGACAAACGACTCAGATGGCGAAGTCATCTCGATTATATCGAAAGCAAGATTACCCCCCGGATCAGTCTTCTTAGATATCTATCGAGAATTGCATACGAACCCAATAGCAGGACGATGATAAACATCTACAAATCAATTGTACGCACAATGCTTATTTATGGTTATCCTGTTCTACTGACAGCTGATTCAAAAGTATGGAACCGAATGCAGGTTATGCAAAACAAAGCACTTCGAGCTGCTCTCGGTCTACCAATTTACATATCGGTAGATTACATACATAAGATCAGTAATGTCCTGAAGATCAAGGATTATGCAATAGGATTACTGAACAAGTCAATTCAAAATGTAACTGTAAATAATGATATTATCTTGAAGAATCATCTACAAGACATATTTAATTCAATTTAAAAAAATACCACCTACCCAGTCTCATAATATCAACGTCGATATACAAGATCACTGATGGATCAATAAAATACATGTGAAAAATGTTATATCGGATTCGGCTATTTCGATTCAGCTATTTCATTTCTTCATATATTATCATATTATTCAATATGATGATGGATCAATCTATTAGCTTATTTGTGTTCTTGTAATCATTCATAACGAAGTTAAGTTGATTTATCGGCATATTCTAACAACATCGATTAATGATACACATTTACCCTGCTTCATTTTCATATTTAATATGAAGCGAAGTAGATTTATCGGCTTATTCAACCACTATCGATTAATGTCATGGGTTTACAAATAATACTAATAAAAAAGACATAGTTAAATTATTATGTATACGTACACTTTGTGAAAATGAAGAAAATTGGCATCCATCTGGTTATTCATTTGAAATAAATGAAAAAGTTATATTACAAAATAGTGCATGTTATCTATCACGAATCATGCTTGTTCTTAAACATAGTAATTTACAATTAGAAATTCTTAATACTGATCAAGGAGAAAATGAATTAATTAAAATTAATGAAGTAAAATTTTTCTATTAATTAAAATATTATTTTTTAATTCGGTTTGTTTTTAGATTGCAAATACTATGAATATGGAAGTAAAAGATTCTTAAGGATATTTACGTCGATATATAATGGATTTTGATATAGATGATAAATATTCTGGTCTTAAACAATGCCGTATACCATCAGGAAAAATTTTATGGCTTTGTGAAGAATATCAAAAACAACCACGTGTTGTTATTATTAATGATTTACTTGCAGGTAGTTATACGCGTCCACAAGTTGAAGAAAAGAATGATATAATTAAAGCATTAACGAAATTTAATCAACGAAGTATGAATATCTCTTTCAATATCATTAGTTCTTTCTTCTTCTTTTGTCTAGTTGCAAATAATGAAATATCTCCGACGTCATTTAAAATTCCTAGTCTTATCAATGAACATCATTCATCAGTAGAAAAAGAATCATATAGTCAACAAGAATCTCCATCATTCGAATTTCAAGAACATAAGATTTTAGAAACAGAAAATGAAACATCAATCAATACAACAGACTGTTCAATTATGTGAATGTGATATACATATAATTATCAATGTTTTACTTTATTGAATGTATCTAACAAAATTCTACCTTTTGTAATATGATATCATGAACATTTTCTGGAAAAAGAAAAGGACTCTAGTGCTAAATTTAAGGTGAATACCATTCTTCTATTGAGTTTAAAATAAGATATTTTATATTTTTATGAATATTTAATAGCTGAATTACTGTATCTGCTAATTAATAAGATAACTACCACTTTATAATCAATGATAAAATATTTTATCATTAAGTAGTTTAGTGCGATGGTTGAATTAAAATACTCTTTTAATTGAATATTAAGATTAATGATTGAAACAATCGAATTTGTTATTGTAAGATCTTCACGAAAATCTATATCATGTGTTCGAAGTTTGATTTTTCAGCTACAGCTGAACTTTAATGAATAGAAAGTCCAACAATGTACAAACTTTTTATTAAAAACCACAGTTCTCTTCCAACAATTTTTAAATAAATACAAAATTATTTTGCTTTTCTAACATTATATTTTATTCCTTTATCCATACATCTTATGAAATCATCTCTGACAATCTCGCTTACAATACAAAAAGAGTCATAAAAATTAGATGCAAATGTGCGTGAATATTTGTAAAGAAATCAATGAAACAACTTTTATTCATAGGCCAGAAATTTTCTTGACCCAAAAAGTATTAATAACATAAAAGATGTCGTTCTTTTAACCAGTTATGCATCAAATTCGAAAGTCAAGCCTAAGTCACATGTGTTTTGGATATTTTTAGGAGAGATTCGCGAGAGGAGATTCCTACCCAATGCAGAACTCACTGAAGACAAAAAAAAATTTCAATTTTTTTAAAATCTCAAATGAAAGGTCTAGGAAAACCATAAACAAATTCAAACTATTAAGTCATTTAGCTTTATCAATTGAAAATGCGAGCTGAAACAAGTTTAAGAGAATCAGTTTTGATCTCAAAAGCTACTATCTCAAGGGTATGTTTAGTATTTTAACATTATCTCACGAACAGCTCGACCGTTTGAACTCTGAAACGTCTCATTTTTTAGAGAACAGTTTAGGTTACAACTTTATCCGATTCATGTCTCAGACATATAAGCTGATAAAAGCGACATCGATCAAAATCTGTTCAAACGTGAGAAATGGCTTGTCCCGAGAGCACAGTGGGAAACTTTCGCATATTAGGCGGACATGTAACTTTTTCGCTTGAAAATAGATTTGTATAGCTTAGAAGTGGTTACATTACTTAGAATATCATCCTAAACAAAATAAACCACTTTTTGAAAAAAAAATTTTTGCTCAAAAAAGCCTGTGGAGGACCTCAGCCACATTTCTCGAAACAATTTTTTTATTAGAAAATATATCGTTTTGTACACCATTCGACATGGTTTTACGTGCCGATTCCGAATATAACCTTGGTTTTTCGCTAAGACGCTTATTTAAAGAAAAAAAACACAGATGACTTTTCTTCTAAGCTTTCCCTGCATAAAGGTCAAATTTTTTTTTAAAGAAAACTGCTTTTACTATATATGGTTCGACGCAGCTCGACGAGCTGGTTCCGAATATCACTTTAGTTTTGCACCAAAATGATGCCTTGTTTTAAAAAATAGGGATTCGGGGGCAAAAACCTCATTTTTTAGGAGACTCATAGCACCGATTAAACTCATCACCGCAAAGTTGCGCTATGGCCAACGATGAATTAGACATGGAAGAATAATTACTGAAAGTTTGAGATCGATCGCACTTAAACTCTTTGTAGCGTTTTAAAAATACGTAAAGGGTGTTTTTCAAAAGTTTGTCGGACCCAGGAACCAACTTTTTTTTTGAGAAATACTACTTGTTAAATACGATTTGATGCAGTTTCGTGAGCTGATTCCGAATATCACATTGGTTTTGCGTCAAAATATTCTCATTTTCTCAAAATTTGCCATTCCTGGGTAGAAACCTGGGTTTTTGTGAGGCCCCTAGCTCGGCCTGTGTTCACTAATGCAACATTGCGCTATGGTGAATGATAAATCACCCAAAGAAGAATGGATGGTAAAAGTTTGAGCTCAATCAGGCGAAAATTCTTTGTAGCGTTCACAAAATACGGTCTGACCTGTTTTTTGACGTAGTATGGGTTCAATAATATTTTTTTTTCTATCCCATTTTTGGTTCAATCGAAATAATTTTTTCATGCAATAGCTTATGTGTCAATCATTCGTTTCAGATAGTTTTTTCTTTTTAAAATGTTTTGAGAAGTTCAGAAAAAGAATGGTTTCCGTATAATTATCGATTTATGAACAATTTTTGAGAATGAGCATTTTTAGGGGTATGACTTGATTTCTGGAAATTTAATTTTAGAGTAAGATAGACTGACCATAGACATATTCATTCCAATATTTGAACTTTGGAAAATAGAGATATCGGTCATGTCCGCCGGGTTCCCCATTGTGCCCGATTCTTGTCCCGGCAAAATATTTTCTCGGGATTTTCGATGCCGCTACCATTTTCTGTGAATACGACTCACCCATACTTAAAACCCATCAAAATATTTCCTTGGGATTCGTAGTCCCGAACCCGAACGTATAGGACCGAACGCGAACTCGCACCCGAACATAGACCGTTCGGTCCCGAACCTGAGTTCGGGTTCGGTGCATGCCTAGTAGTGAGAGTGCTGATGTACTGTTAACGCCAATAATATATAGGACTCTAATCTCTGCCTTGCATAGTAAATAAAGACCCAAGGGTATCCCTATGGTATAGCAGTTCAGGACTCAAGGGTACTCCAATAGTATCCCAGGAGATTCAATCTGACCTGTAGATCCGATCGTTTTGGTCAGATCCGCATCGAATTTCGTCGGAATGTGACGGAAACATAATAAAATCTGGTTGGATTTCATCCTGTTTCTGACGTATTCCGGCGAAATCTAGACCGGAATCTGGCTGATGAGAATCCGACAAAAACCATATCGGATCCTATAGAAATTATTTAGATCCGACAAGATCCGATCATCCATGAACCTCCTAGGATAGTCACTGGGGATCCAAAGGTATCCCCATAGTACAGTACTTGAGGATCCAAGAGCGTATAGAGCACACTCATGTGCGTGAGTTGTACCTCCTAATTCATACTAATCTATCAAATATTTACTTCGTTTGTTCTTACGAGGAAACCTCCCAATGTGATACCCTCCGTTTGGGCTCATATTTTGCCTATAAGTAGGACTCATAGTGTAGATTAGAGCCCTAAAAGGGTTCATGCCCAAAGCCTGTTGTTGTTAAGATGTTGCGTTTTTAAGGTACTGCGATAACTCACTGTCGTGGTCCCCTCAGAGACACCAGAAAAACTCATTTTAGAATTTTGACTTGAAACTTTGTATAGATGAATGTTTCTAATGACAAATAGGAACAGCAAAACTTGCCTCTACATGTGAGAATAGGCTACCTTAGCCGTATCTTAGGATAGGAACAAGGAACAGGTCTGAAACTTTCACAATAACCCACTCTCAATGAGAGCTTTCTCTATAGAAAGTTTCAAGTCGAAATTCTAAAATGAGTTTTTCTGATGTTTCTGAGGGAATCATGGCAGTGAGTTATCCCAATACCTTATCCTATAGGAAAAATACAAGTCTAAATGGAGGGTGTCACTTGGGGAGGTTCCTTCGCTAGTTAATTATAATTTCAATTGTGTAATTTCATTGACGTAGGTTGTCGATTTCATATGAAATATTTATTAAAGTATCTGTATGAGAAATAAAAATGTTGAAATTATTTTGACGTAAAAGAAAAAAGTTTGTTTCCTATGTAAGAGTTAGTTCCGTTTAAAACAATGACAAGGCAAAATTTTTGCAAAATCATCTTTCCAAAATATATTGGACATGTTGAAGCTTTTAACGCAGGATACAGGAACAAATTGTTTTCCTTACTATCAAAATCATGATCGCTGTTTTTAAAAAAAATATTATTTTTCAAACACAACACTTACAATTATTTATAAACAATAAAAAGTTGAAAAATGCACTTAATAAAGATTTTCTTCTACTTGTTTTTATTATATTCGACAACAAATTTAATTCAAATAAATCTTCATCTAACAGATGAAATAAACAATAATAATAAAAGTGATATTGCTTTTCAATATAATTGTCTTTATACTTTTGCTGATATTAAAAAAGAAAGTAATTTTCATGAAATTATTTCTTATTGTTTGACTGAATGGCCAACAACATTGAAAATTCTCGGATCAAATCTCAATCAAACATATACTTTTTCTCGACTTTCAAAAGAAAATATAACAAGCCAACAATTATATGAATGGTCAGCACCAATGGATGTTATTGAACGATATCAATTATATTTAAATCAAAATTTATCTTCAATGGAAACACAATTATTTTATAATTGTACATTACCAAAATTTGGATCATTATGTCAATATGAATTAGATATTAATCAAAATAATCATTATTTATCATTAAATGATATTATTTATGATTATTATCAACAATATTATGAACCTACTAATTTGACATGTTATATTCATTTAGAATGCAATCGTGGTTCTTCATCAATATGTCTTGATTGGAGTGAAGTATGTGATGGACGCATTGATTGTTTAAATAATGCAATAGATGAAGTTAATTGTTGGCAAGTTGAAACTCAAGAATGTGATGAAAATGAACATCAGTGTAATAATGGACAATGTATATCTACAATTTTCTTTCGTGATGGAGATAAAAATACTTTCGAATGTCTCGATCAATCAGATGAAATTAAACTTTATCAAAAAACAGTGGCAGAAAAGTGGGCTAGTGAACCAATAATTGGTAGTGAAGATATTTCATGTCCTTCACGTATTGAATCGATTGGTGCGATAATAACTAGTTCATGTCAAATAACACGTAATATTTTACTCACAAAGGCAGTTGATTCTGATACACCCAAATCATTATCGAATATTTGTTGGTTAGCATTTCGATGCGTTTATTCTATTACAGGTTATACTGATTCAGCATGTATAAATTTATGTTTTGATAGAAATAGATGTAAACAAATAATGAATGAAACATGTCCAGATTTACTTGTCATGCCCAATGCTCCACTTGCCTTTGGTCATATGTACGTAGCTTACGAGAAAAAACCTCTTCTACATTCGATGAATCCGTATGCTCCTGATTATATTTGTTACAATGAGAATCTTTGTGGTGGATTCTATCCTAATAGAACATTACTTAAATTTAATAATATGACATGCCGTCGTTCACAAGATTTTCCATTTCGACTTTTAGTGGACGTAAGATTTAGTAGACTAACCAAATATGTTGTAGGGTTCAATTCTCACCTTTATCATTGTAATACAATTCAGTACAATAATTCTGATATTTGTAATTATACGACAATGTATCGATGCATAAATTCTTCAAAATGTATTTCGAAATCTTGTCTTTGTGATGGTAAAAACGATTGTGATTATAAAGATGATGAATATTGTTCTCCAATCAACGGTACTTGTCCTACAATTGGATCGAAAATGTTTTTCAAATGTGCAGAAGGAAGTCGATGTTTACCTTCAAGAAAGATCGACGATGGTAAATGTGATTGTAATGGAGATGAATATGGTCTATGTGATGATGAATATACAATTCAATATTATAAGCTAAAGCATATATCATTTCCAACAATTTGTGATGGTTTTACAGAATTATTCCCAATTTTAATTGATGGTCAAAACGAAACTGATGAAACTGAATGTGAATATTGGCAATGTAATAATACATATACACGTTGTGATGGATTTTGGAATTGTTTTAATGGAGAAGATGAAGTTGATTGTGATTTATATCCATTATTAAAATGTCCATCTTATCATCATATTTGTATATCACCTAATACTTATAAATTAATGTGTTTACCTATTTCAAAAGCAAATGATGATTATATTGATTGTGTTGGTGCTACTGATGAACCAAAACTATGTCGATCAAATAATTATCAAGGAAGTGCGGGCAATTTTTATTGTAAGAATGATACATTTCATTCTTGCATATCGTCTTATGGTCGATGTCATGAGCGGAAGCAATGTATGTATCAAGATTATGAACCAATATGTAATCAAAGTCTAAAGGCAACTAGTCCTTTGAATTCTGTTTGTGCTCCCAATTATAAATCAAATCGTACTGATGTTCAAGAATTTCTTTGTCGACGTCTTGGTGATTGGGAGAAAATGACTATTGTACATTTTTCTGTCAATAAAATAAAAGAATCAATTCCTGAAGATGAAATGAAACATATTAATTCACTTAAAATATTTGATAAATCTGATCAATATTGTCATCGTGGTTTACCTTTAAAAGATTGGTTAAATAATAATACTCGAATAGTTTGTCTTTGTCCACCTAGTTATTATGGTTCACAATGTCAATATCAAAATGAACGTGTTAGTTTAACATTAAAATTTCAAACATATTCTGATTCACGAAAAACATTATTTTTTATAATAATCTCACTTATGGATGATACAAATGAAAGAATAATTCATTCATCTCAACAACTAACTTACATTTATGTTGAACATTGTAAAGTTAAATATAATATTTATTTAGTTTATTCAACTCGACCAAAAAATCTAACAAAAAATTATTTTATTCATATTGATATATATGAAAAAATTTTATTTAAATATCGTGGAAGTTTATTTCTTCCACTTAATTATCCATTTTTACCTGTCGAACGTATATCTCTTCAGCTTAATATTCCACCTATAATGAATACAATTGAAATATGTTCAGATAAAACTTGTCATCATGGTCAGTGTATTAAATATTTTAATAATAAAAAAAATCTTAGTTTTTGTCAATGTAATTCTGGTTGGTCTGGAAAATCTTGTAATATATCTTATAAATGTATGTGTTCATCGGATTCATTATGTATTGGAGTTTTAGCAAATAATCGATCAATTTGTGTTTGTCCTTTGAATAAATGGAGTTCTCGTTGTTTATTAAAACATACAATTTGTCAATCGAATGAAAATCAAACTTGTTTAAATGGTGGTCAATGTATATCTATTGATGAATATTTAATATTTAATGAAAAATTTTTATGTATTTGTCCAAAAGGTTTTAGTGGAAAACTATGTGAAATAATTGATAATGAAATTATTTTATCATTTGATAAAAATATTATTTTACCAAATGTTATGTTAATTCATCTTATTCGAGTTATTGATAATGGTCCACCAGAAAATGGTTCTACTTTTAAAAATATTCCTCTTCATCAAAATTCAATTAGTATTCGTTGGCCACATCCGTTTCATATTGCTTTTATTGAACTTTTTAATAATAATTATTATTTAATTACTGTTGAAAAGACATCGAATCAGAGAGTAAATATATCAAAAAGAATTCATTCATCGGATCATTGTAAACATATAAATGAAATATTTAATGAAACTATAATTAATTATCATCTTATTCGTCGAATTAAATATTATCATTTACCATGTCAAAGAAATAATACACCATTATTATCTTGTTTTTATGATCAAACTCATTTTTGTTTTTGTTATGAATTTGGTAAAAATCGTCTATCTAATTGTTTTGAATTCAATCCATTAATTAAACATGATTGTTTTGGCCTAAGTAATTGTGAACATGGTGCACAATGTTTACAAGATAATTCAACTTGTCCACAAACATCAATGTGTATTTGTCCAAAATGTACTTATGGAATAAGATGTGAATTTACTTCAAATATATTTGATTTATCACTTGATGGAATATTAGGTTATCATATTCAACCAAATATTAATATTAATTATCAATCATTTATTGTTAATTTTAGTTTATCATTAATAATAATTATGTTTATTATAGGTTTTGTTAATGGAATTTTATCATTAATTACATTTATTAATAAAGAAACACAAAAAGTTGGATGTGGTTTATATTTATTAGGAACATCGATAACGACTTTAATTATTTCAACTATTTTTCTATTAAAATTTGTAATACTTCTTACAACACAAATGTCATATATTACAAATAATTCATTTCTTAATATTCAATGTCATTCAATTGATTTTTTATTAAGAATATGTTTATATATGGATAAATGGTTAAGTGCATGTGCTGCTACAGAAAGAGCATTTAATGCAATTAAAGGACCAAAATTTAATAAAAAAAAAAGTAGAAAAGTAGCAAAATATATGATTATCATATTAATTATTTTTATGATTTTAACAAATATTCATGATCCAATTTATCGACATCTTTTAAATAGTAATGATAATGATGATGAAAAACGTATTTGGTGTATTCTTACGTATCCATCTAATATTCAATTTTATGATAAATTTATTCATATATTTCATTTTTTTATTCCATTTATTACTAATATTATTTCAGCTATCATTATTATTGTAATGACAGCTAGACAAAAAACGCGTATTAAAAATACAGAATCCCGTCATCATTCTTTATTATTACAACAACTTCAACATCATCGTCATTTATTAATCACTCCAATACTTTTAACTATTCTTGCTTTACCACGTTTAATTATATCTTTTGTTTCAGGTTGTATTGAATCAACTCGAAATCCATGGTTATATCTTATTGGATATTTTGTTTCATTTCTCCCATCAATGCTTTGTCTTGTTATATTTGTTTTACCATCAAAATTATATAAGACAGAACTTCGTACAACTTTTAAGAGATATAGAACAACGTTACAAACACGATTAAAATTTTAACAAAATCCGTTAGTAATTTTATTTTTGTGAAAATATTATTATTTTTATATTATTTTTTTCATTTAGAACATATACAAAATAGTTTCGTCGATTATTTAATGATAATTTTATCGGATAAAGACTGCACTACTGTATTTTATTGAATACTAACAATTGTTTCTTTGCTTTTTATGTTCAATATTCTTTTAATCTTGGCTTATATTTATTGTGAATTTATATAGCTTATTGTCAAAGAAGATCTGTGTTCAATATTCAATATTATAATAAAAATAAAAATGTTCAGAATCTGAGATTGAGACAGATCAAGTTTCTCCATCTCAATACATCTCTAAATAGAACTTTTCTAAAGCAACTTGAGCATAATTAACTTTTGTAGGTAGCTAATAATTGAAATGCTTGTACTGTCTTGGGAGAAATGGAATATATTTCGGTGAAATTAAAGCTCTCATTGCCAAAGTAACGTGGTTGAAAGATAGATTGCTCTTGGCTTCAGTATTTCTAATAATAAATGTACCAAGCTGAAGCAAAATATATAGAACGCCTAATGCTTCCGAAATACACTTTGCTTTTAATAAATTGAAAATTGTTCTTTAGCTAAATATATATATTGAGGAGGCCTCTCATTAATGAGCTCTAGAAGACTCAATTTTTCTCAAACAAATCTAAATTTGTCGCAGGCGGGACTAAAATTTAGATGAATTTTAAATTTTCCTAGAAAAAATTACATGTAGATGATTCTTTTCTTTCGTTCTGTCCAATATTTTCCCTTATATGTTTACTTGGTTTTTTTCCTCTATAGTCTTTCTTCTTTGATGTGATATCTTAGGTAGTTTTCCATAGTATTATAATATAGTCGAAATATTCAATCATTGATTTCTACTGGTATAAATTACTTGATAAACATATTGAAGGATTAAATTACAAGTTTCAAGAAAAGTTTTCTATCAAACAGTCATTATATGATGATATAGTACTGGCTCTTTAAGATGGTTTGGGAAAATCTCTGTTCAAATTCTGGGCGAAGAAAAATTTTAAAATAATAAAAATTGGTGATCAGAATGTTGTATATGAAATTAAATGTAATAATCTTGTTGTTACATACGAAAATTTGTACACAAAAATCACAGAATGTCACGAAAGAGTTGGCCATTACGGCAGGTGAAGGATCAATATAGTTGGGTGCCGTTAGAGAGTTTAAAACTCTTCATTTCTCAATGTAACGTATGTTCTAGCAGAAAAACTTTCCCAAAACCACCTGCTGGTAATTTAAGACTAAGGTGACATTAACAATAAGTATAATATCTTTCTATATTTAAGAAAATTCTATTGTTGTCATTGAATATCTCACGCGCCTTGAAACGGAACTAATAGATATGAGTAGCATCCCAGATGGTGATTATAAATGAATTCTTCACACAAAGGATCATTTTACTAAATTTTCGTGAGTTTATCCGCCACAGACTAAAGAAGTAGAACCAGTTGCTGAAAAATTTCTGCAACAATTTGACTTATTTGGAGCGCCACAAATTCTTCAATCTGACAATGGAAAAGAATTTATGGCCAATGTGATAAAAGTAATAGTCCTTCTTATCGTTCATGTTGCCTTATTTAAAAGTTTCATTTACATTGAGTAGGATTTTAAAAACACATGGACTGACATTATGATTATTAATGGTGGACCTCGACATCCTCAAACCCAAGGGTTGGTTGAAAGAGGAAACCAAACACTAGAATCAGCCCTTGCAAAAATGGATGTAATCGAATAGTTGTAGAGATTGGTCGAAAGGTAAACAGATCAATAGATCAACTACCATTCATGAAAGGCTATCAAATTTAGGTTCAGCATAGTTCAAACGCTCAGAAAATCTCCATATGAAGTAGTGTTTTGTCAGAGGCCAGAAAATGATATGCTATTGTGGCGAATTTTGTCAGATCAAGACATTTCAAAAGAAGAAGAACTTCCATCTGATATTTGTGATGCGCTAAACGAATGTAACAATGCAATAAGTGTCGTTGAAGCTGAAACATCTTCTGATGGAAATAAATCACCAGGTTCTCGAGTTCAATCACTTCAAACGGCATCAAACTTATCTTTATCACCCTCACCCTCACCCTCAAGATATAATCCGAAGCTGAAGCTTCCTATATGACTAATATTGCTAGACGACAGAAATTGTTCAACGACGCATTACATAAAAATGAATACATAATTGATGATTCAGTTGGTTTAAAAATCGATAAAGTAGACAGAATAAATGTTACACCTAGAGTACTTCCATGTAAAATAATATTGATTCAATCAACATCAAATGATATGGACACTTATTAATTATGCACAACAACAGCCTGAATATCTTCCCGGTTTCAAGCAGTAGAACTATTACATTTATCCAACAACTGTACCAACGATGACATTTATTCAAGCCTGTAAAAGGTATGTTAGTGTAGGATTAATTACTCCTGCAGAGGCTTGTAACTATTATGGCATTTGTTCAACAAAGAAATGTCGTTGTCAAACAGCAAAAATTCAATGTAGTACTAAATGTCATTCATACAAAACGAAACCAATATTCGAATATCTAGTTAGATCTTTGTATTTTGAAATACAAAAAAAAATAAAGTTGATATTATATGTTCAGTAAAATTTAAAGTTTTCCCATAGAAAAAAATAAAATTTTAATTTCTCCTAGGAGAAAGAAAAATACTAGGTTCTCCTAGAAAATATCCAGTTACAATTCTCATTTATATCATTTTAGATATAACAATATATGAATATTCGGTTGGTCTATAATGAGGTAAATACCATTGTTTGAAGACATCAGACGTTATTTATTTTGCATTCGCGTTTGAACGCGGTTTTATTTCTAATCGAAACTAATTTCAGATGCGCGAAATGTTTCACTGGAGACGCAAAAAGACATGTTCAATTTCTGCAACTTAGGTACGAACTGAATGCGATCAACACGTCTTTTTATAGAAAATATTTCCCAACACCAAAATCATTTACCAATTTTCAAACAAATTTCTAGACATATAATGGTCTAGAGGATAAAACTGTGTACAACAACACATATCGAGAGAAAGGAAAGGTAGGTCTATGAGGATCATGGAGAAAACATGAACATATGCAAAAACATAAATACAAAATATCTCTCTCGATGATGGTAACGACAAAAACGCGAGCACACAGAAACAAACGTAGAACATCAGGCTCAATGAGAATGTATGATGAAACACAAAAACACATATTAGCACACATAGATGACATCTTTGGGTGACGGATATTATGAAACATGAAGTTTAGGGAATTCATTGTACTTCCATATGTCTGAAAGTTGCGCAAATGTTTGAAGATGCGAACTGAGGTGTTGTCTAGAAAAGCATAAATCAAAATGTATGGAAGTTTAGAAAAGAGAAAGAAGGAATAGGAAAAACTTGAATTTATTGTCATGTCCGCTTATAAGACACTTCGAAATCTCTTGAAAGAAATTCAGTTACTTAGAAACTAATAGAAAGCAGTACATCAAAGCGAAACTAAGAGTCAAGAAAATTTTTTCCTGTTTCAAAGTTTGTTTTCCTACCCGTTATACCGTCTGATAAGAGTCGTTCAAACTCTAATTAGTTAGTTACTCTTCTCCTCACATGTCCTCTATCAAAGCAGCAGTGAGAATAGTCTGTCAATAGAATCAAAAATATTCAATCATTTGATTCAATGCTATCTATATATATAAAGAAGAATGTTTGTCTGTTCACTATGCATTCAGTCGCTGTAAAAGCTACGATCACCAAACTTTCAATGGTGCATCCCCATGCCCAGAGGAAGGTCATAGAGGGGTCACTCACCGTGGATGTGAGATGTGGGTGAAATCTCACCCAGATTGTAGTTTCTTAATTAACACTACCAAACTTTGCACGGTACTTTTCTGTGTGCAGAGGTAGCTTTATAGAGTGCTGTTACCATCAATAGGAGCAGGATGGAGGTGTTTGGGTAAAATTTCACCCATGGCATATGACAGTGAAATTTGCATGAATTTTTCAGAAATTTAGCGAATTCGTTATGACTCTAAGGTTAATCATTTTGTATTGATGTTTCTTTGGTCTAAATGTGAAAATCGAAGGTTTCTAATAGGTTATAAGAGAAAAAAATGTATACAAGTGTTTTCTTGATTCACAACTATAGTGCATCCCTTAGTTTTCTATGACTCACAGAAGCAATGTATTTGTTGTTTTTCTTGACTCACAACGATGATGTATCTATATATTTAAAGAAGAACGTTTTTCTGTTCGCTATGCAGTCAATCTCTGTGATAGCTAGCTTCACAAAACTTTCCACACTACTTTCTTAGCTCCTAAGGAAAGGCGACTCGAGGTTGAAACCACCAAACGGGGTGTGCGGAAGGAGCTGAGTAAAATTTCATCCCGATCAATACAGATCAATATTCTTATGAGTTTGTTCTCTATGAATTTAGTCATCGTGTGAGATAGCGTCACAGAACTATCCACATCAGTTTCTTGAGTACGCTAATGAAAGTCGACAGAGTGATTTTTGGGTGAGAAAGGAAGGTATGCGTGAAACTTCATCCAAGTCGTACGAGACTGTGATTTAATTCACTTTCTAATCAAATGACGCAGTTCAATGCAATTTTGAGGGTAATCGTGTCCAAAGTGGATGCGAGTGAGGGTGTCAGCTTGAGCCCGATGAGAAGAGTCCTACTCAAGTTGCCTTATGTACGGCGAGAAAAGTTCTATGAAAACTATCCCATGCACGGTGGAAAATGCTCTGTAGCAGAGATTCCAGGTACGATGAAAAAAGTTCTATGAAAGAGGTATCACGCACGGCGAGAAGAGTTTTATGGTGAATACCTAACCCATTGCATGAACAATCCTGTTAAAGATGCCTGACACATACCAGTAAAAGTCCTGTCATAGAGGTTTTAGGGGTGACGGGAAAATTTCTGTTGCAGATGGCTCAGCCACAGCGGGAAACAGTCCTGTAAAGGACGTGTTATGTACAGCAGAAAAAGTTGGGTGGAAGAGGCAAAACTTTAACCGTATTCTCTTGCAGTGGGTACCTCCTCTAGTTATATCATATTTGTATGATATAAACATAGAAATTTCCAGGAAATTTCTTTTCGTTGGTAATCGTTAATACTTAATGGTTTTGCGGTACTTATGATAGTTTTTGGTATTTACTGAACTTTGCATTTTATATGTTTGAAATTTCCGAAATTTGAACTTTTAGCAGGAAAATTTCCTCTTTTGGAAATCTGCTCACTGTTGTCTGGATCGTGGTTATATGCAGCTTATGTGAAGCCTTCGACAGCTCATCTATTAAAACAAAAATCAAGATGTTATCGTTTTCTCAAACCGAGATATAGGCAAAACGAAAAAGCCTTTCAAACGTTTTTTTATCATGCTCAACATACTAAAACATTGTACTACCATATAGATTATTCATATTGAGTATTGAAAACACCATGTGAATCAATTAATAGGGATTTTTGTATACTGTTTTTGTAGAGTTTTTCGTGACACATCTTTCAAAAAATGTCGTAAAACTTTTGGTTCATCCGATAACAATGCATTTTAGAAGCCCTCTATGTTTTTCTAACGTCAGCCTTATTTTTCCATATGAATGAACAAGTTATACATCATTTAAAAGAGTTTATTTCACTCTATCAGAAGACATGTTAATCCGATTTTTATGATTTATCTTCACTGCACAATAGCCTCAGACATTTGTATGGATACTTCTGCATCGCGGGATGTGTTTGAAGGGTGTGATGTTGATCGAATAATTCGTGAATATTTGATTAATGAACGAGAAGATTTTTTATGATGAGGTGATATGAATAATACCAAAGATTGTGTTGAAGTTAAAGAATCACATAAAATTTGTCTTAGATTATAAAGAATTTTTTTAACAATTTGCTACAGAAATCCACTTTATATAACGTTTTCTTTTACTTTCCTCTTCCTGAAACGAATAAAAAAATATACTAAATTACATGTATGAGTCATACGGAGCAACTTAAGATAAAAACCATAAAAAGAGAACAAAAAATGACAGGTAGATATTGCTTCATAACATAAAAATATGTCTCCCTTTGCCCGGAATCGAATCGGAACCGTCTGATATCTACTTTTAAGCTATATTGAAAACCTTTACAGTCAGACATGCTTTAACCATTACACCACGGAGGGATATTTTATTCTTTGTCAAAAACCAATAACGGTCAGATAATAATTAAATGGTCAACAATATCTAAATTGCTTACGATAACGAAAATTATTATTTTAATCCGAAATAGCAACAATACACAAAAGTAAAAATATTGAAATTTACAAAGATTCTTAAAAAATATGGAGAAATCTGATTTTTATACCTATGGATTTTTTCTCATTAAAATTGATATAATGGATGAGCAGTTACTGAGACAGAGTAACTGCAGAAAGGATGCGTATACTTGGTGAGCAAATATTCATTTTCAAGAATCATATTCAAGTAGAAAGCACTGGAAAAGTGTTTATTTCATGATGATAAACGATTTTTTTTTAAATTTATCAGGTAAAATTTATACTAATAAAAGAAAGAAAATTGATAAATTGTTTATTTTGACAAAAAGAAAAAAAAGGAGAAATTACAACGAACGATAATGTATTCAAGGCTTTTTTTTCTTGTTTTCTGTATATTTATGTTATTTTGTTACACATCATTGATTTTTATCACACCTTTTATATTGAAATACTTACACACATATACTTCTCTTTTTATTTTTGTATCAAAATGGACAATCTTTCACAACAACAAATCAGTAAGTTAGTTTGCTTTTGAACTCAAGAAACTTCTCATTAATTTTTCTTGTATACTTATATTTTCCTACAATTGGAACAACTATAGGTGGTAAGTGTTTGGTGATATAATTATTCATTATCTGATTGCTTTTGTTTTCAAGGAATTCAACCACAATTCTTTTTCGCTGATGGTGTCATTGCTCCTGCAACTGGAATTTATTCTTTAACACCAGCTCCACCTGGAGGGCTATCAAGTTTAGGACCGAGAGTGAATATACATTGTTTTAATGGGTGACGACTTCAAATCATCTATGAACTTATCTTTTTTGCATTTTTTGTCCAAACATAATTTTTCTTTTAAATAAACTTATTTCCCGAGAAAATTGAATGCAACAGGATATGTATGTGTTTTAAATTCATATCTTATTTTAAATACATATATGAAGCAAATGTTTTTATATGAAAAACAATTACTCTTTAAAATAAAGATACAGAGTCTCTCAAAAAAAAACTTACTCCTGTTTATAAAATTATTTTTAATCGTGCAGAATTCACTTTTTGATCCAATTATTTTTGTAATAGATAGATCTGAGAAAACTCTATAAGATAGAACTACTTTTATTTTGAGAACAGTCCATTGCAATTGAAGAGAAAGAATAAACTCATTAAATATGAAATTTAGGTTGGGACAAAATCAATTTTTGCTCTTTTTTATGTTTTGTAAAAATTCAATAATTCAGTAACGATACAGTATTATGACCTGAAATTTCCAGGCTATATTCCTCGATGCTCACAGTTTAAGTATCTATATATTTTATTTGAAAATATTTTTAGTTTGCTATTATTATTAATATATTCGTACGATAGCAGTATTTCGTATTGTTTGCATAAAGTAATGCAACATACTACAGTAATTTGGTTATTTCATTAGTTCAATTAGTTTTAATTACAATCAATTAAATGTTATAGACAGAACGTGTCACTATCTACAAGAATATATATTAATTGTTCACAAATTTTCGTTTCATAATGAGAAGCAAAATGCAATATAATGACGAAGCACCTAATAACCATTAGCACCAGGCTTAAATACCCAGGTCGAAGCGTATGGACCGGATCTGGCTGGAATTTACCGGAAATCACCGGATCGAGGATGCAGTATTCCGGGCCGGAACCTGCCGTCTATGTTCGATTCCATAAACACCATTTCCCGTACTATTCCAGCTGTTTCCTATATTCGGAAATGATAATCATGTATATGTCGCAGTAACTATTAAAATCCAGTCCAGTTTAAAATCGTGCTAGTTCCGATTGAAATTTCAATCTGTACTAGTTCGATTTTAAACTGAACTGGATTTTAATAATACTGCGACATATGTATATCAACCATATCTGGCAGTTCCGAACTAACAATAGGAATCTCAAGCTCTGTGTTGAGCCATATGATCTTTCGACTAATAAATCAACCTTTTATTAAAAATAGTGTTTCTTTTTGTGTACTCAAAAAGTGAGTACACTCTAGAATCGGTCAGTGTGTCCGTCCAACCGTCCATTTACACGATAGCTTTTGAAAGGCTCATCCAATTGTCATGGAGTTTTGTACATAGAATGACCTCATGAATATCTCAGTCGAGAGAAGAAGATGAGGGCAATCCGTTATGGATTTGCTGCGTTACGGTAAAAATATTCTCATTTTCTATGTAAATAATGACTTTTTCTATTTTTTTATAATTTTCTTTAAAGAAAATATTCATCATAATTAAAACAAAACTTCAATTATCATATACCAATAATCATAGTGTCGAAAACCTATGAAAAACTCATATATCTTGACAATGTATCAGTGTGATATTTGTTTGTTTTCTATGTTACCAATGCCAATTTTTTCAGAGTAGATAGAACTCGTTAAAAGCTATAAAATGATGCAAAATAATAGGGATAGATATGCTGTGCTTAATATTTCTTCAAAGTGACACGTGAGAAAAACCATGAAAAAGCCATATAACTTAATTGTGTGTCTATGTGATATTTATTTGTTCTTCATAGAGCCAACCTTATTTTTATGTACTCGAAAAGTAAAGCTCACAATAGATTGATTTTGATCAATCTGTCTAAAAAAGTTTTATCGTTGAGCGCATTAAGGAACTGCCCCTTAGGCCCTACGGATGCTATGTTTTTGTCCCGTAGGACATGGTGAGGAGTTAGTTCTGAAGACTTTATTTATTTGCATAAATGAAAATTTGTTTATTTAGTTAAAGCTTGTTTCATATTATAAACTCATGTTAATAAGATCAAAGTGTGGTACGAATTGTTGAGGATTATCTTGAAAAGGTAAAAGAGCATCATAATGGGTACCATTGTAACAAATACAAAATCCTAATTTATTCATAAATAAATTCACCATTTTCTGAAGAAAATAAACAAAAACTAAAGAAAATCAAAGCAAGAATTATTGTATATAATGAATATTTTTTCTGATCAATAGTAGTTTACGGACTTAGAACGTACCTAGACTAGATCAATTTAAAATTTTCAGATTCGGATCTGGATTTGTACCCGGCGAGCTCTAGTCGACACATTATAGGATGACTCATACGTTTTATTCACTTTTTGAAGTACATATAACTCAGATTTAAATCCGAGATTTCCTCATTTATTTCTAAAGCATACGATCTATCACTGGTGATATTTATGTTTTATACAACTACCTAGTTGGATAAAAGTTTTCTCCTCCACCTTTGTTTCTATAATATCATATTTTGCTTCAAACTTATAGTCAAGCAAAGATATGACATAAGAGTTTTATTTCAAAATAGTATACATCATACTGAAATAAAACTCATATGTCTTATCTTTATTTAACTATAAATTTGATGCAAAGTATGATAGCATTGAGATAAAGAGGGAAAAGATTTTTATCTGAGAATATAAATCACTTAAAGTAAGTAAGAAAATTTAATATATTTTTGTCAAATTTATTTAATTTAGTTGTTATGTTGAGAATTGGCTCGCACAAATAGAACTGGTTCAAAATGAAAAGTATCATCAGCATAGTCATTAGTGTCTAGCTAATTGAAATGAATACGATTGTGTTAAAAGAAATAATTTGCAGAAAAGGATCAGTTGAATACATGTTGAGAATGATTTTAGAATCTTCTGTATCTGTGTCGAAATGCACCTTGATATCTTTATGTAAAAAGAAATATATCCTCAAACATAACAGGGATATTTCATAAAATGTGTCTCGTTGCAATGTCTTAGAAATATATTTTTCCAAGTTATAAATGAGATCTTCCATGATGAGAACGTATTGGAAATTCCAGAAGAAAGTGTACAAACGAAGCGAGGTATTAAGTAATGAACATCAGGTTTTTATCCAAGATGTTCTTATTTCAGAAAGATCTCTTCATATACAACAGTTTTTAATGCGCATCACGTTAACTAGATCCTGCTAAGACGAGGAAAGTAAAATATTGTCTATAATAAAATAACTTAGATATTAACCAAGAGTTTTTGAACTGTTCTCTAAGAATTCATGGAAATTTTTTAGAAAAACAATATATCACCAATGATGACAATATTAATCTTTTTTTTCAGAAGTGCGTTTGAATCACCAATCGAAGAACCACAAAACTGTATAAAGATGATATGTCTAGCTGCAATTCTAGACATTGAAATGCAAATTGTAACGCCATTTTTTCAAGAAAATAGTTGAAATGATCTTCTCTTTGTTGAATTTTATTGAGAAATCAATTTTTCTGACCTATTAGAAAATAGTCATTCGTTGAGAAAGTCGGATTAAAATTCTTAGGAAAGTAATCAGAAAAATAATTTCGTATGTAGTTCAATACGTCTTCATCTTCTCTTTCCAACATTGGATGCAGCAGCTGTCTATGTCATTCGTTTCAAAAGTTATTAAAGATTGTTATGTGGTATAGGAATGAATAATAATTATCAATTCGCCATTATTTATTTTGAAATGATCATTAGTAATGAGAATTTCGTTCCGGAACAAAATTCAACATTAATGAATTATGGGTAAATTCTTTTAAATCACCTTGTATTTTTTGTTCTCGCGAATATGCCAAATTCAAGTTGGAATATAAATCAATGAGAAAATCTCTTTCAGATAACTTTGATTATGTCTCATTTGGATTTATCTTTCAACGAACATGCTATTACTACAAAAAATGAAGAATCAAATACTGCTGTAGAACAACAAAGTCCAAATGATGTGAAACCATCAAAGTTTTGCTCATTACATAATCTTAGTGCTTATTGGTCTGATCCTATATATCGTAAAATGTTATGGAATATTCTCTTATTATCATGGTCATGGTGCCTTGGTCAAAGCATATTTTTCATTGAAATAAGTACAGGCACACTAGCAGCTACGAGTTTTACTAATTGGTATCTATCAACAATTCCTATTGGTGTAATGCTCTTTATTGGTACTATTGGATCGATCTTTTTACCACGATCGATAGCTCGTTTTGGGTATAGAGTGTCATTCTATTTCGGTGGTGTAATGGGTATGATTGGAACTGGTCTTTGCATTGTAGCAACATGGTATAAACTCTATTGGTTGTTAATAGTGGGTGCTGGATTTATAGGTGGACAGGTACCATGTACATTATACTATCGTCTGGTAGCATTACAATTTTCGACAGAAAAATTTGCTTCAAAATCAATTGCAATAGTCACTGTTGGTGGTTGTCTATCTGCCGTCATTGGGTAAATTTATAGTTACTACAAAATTGTTTGATAAAATTATTCTTGTTCTATTTCCGAAGGAAAAGAATAGAAATATAGAGACATAGCTATTAGATTAAGACTACGCTTTGTAGTCACTACTCTCAATTTTATTTTCTTATCCGAGAGTATGAAAAATGTATATTAGATGTTCTCTTTTATTTAAAAGTCTTATTTTTGTGTTTTTATTATAGGCCAGAGTTAGCCAAGCATACAGTAAATGCATTGTCAAAGCCATATAGTGGTGCTTATTTGATCGCATTGAGTGAATGCATAGTGCTTCTACTCACCATAACAATAATCCAATTTCCCGATGTTAAAAAGACTCACAATACATCAATATCGACTTCGTTATCAATAATTCCGGATAGTAGTCTTAGTAAAACTGGTCGTTCAATATTTGTAATAGCTAGACAACGAACATTTCTAATTGCTGCTCTCGGTGGTTTTGTTTCATGGTCAGCAATGGCCATTCAAATGTCTGCTACACCTCTTGCAATGTCTGCTGTTGGATATAATTTTGTTCAAGTAACATCAGTTGTTCAGTGTCATCTATTGGGAATGTTTGCACCATCATTTTTTACTGGAACTCTATGTAATTGGTTTGGAGGCCGATTAGTTATACTAACTGGATTTTTAATTGAATTGACAGGAACATTATTATTTCAACGTGGATATCAATTTGGTTATTTTAATTTAGGCTTAATTATTGTCGGTATTGGATGGAATTTTGGTTATGTAGGATCATCAGTATTGTTAACGAAATCACATCAACCAGAAGAAAAAACTAAAACACATTCATTATATGAAGCAATAATCATGCTTAGTATATCAATATCATTCCTTTCAGCAGCATTTGCAGAACAATTTCTAGGATGGTTCATTTTAACTGGAAGATTGATTAGCATTTATTTAGGTGTAGCTATATTCATATTGGTCATAGATACAGCATTCGTATTTTATAAAACTAAAGATATACGAAAAGAAATAACAGCTAACAACAAACAAGTACAAATTTCAACATTATCTATACAAGTCACATGATTGATGATATCTAACTATGAATCAGAGCTACCAGCCTGGCTTAGTACTTGTCAAGTCAGGCCAAAGTTGCTAGCCTGGTTATTATTTAATATTTATTTTTTCTCTAATAAACTTCAAAAATAAGGTGGGATTCATCTTATTAATTTTAGGCTTCTATTGATTCGAGCAATTTTACATTATGAAATGGACAACAGTTAATTCATTAAATTCCAGTAACAAATTTATATTTTAATAACAAAAAACTACTGTTCGATCAAAGCTTTTTTGGCTTTAGAAAGGGGCTATCAGGGATTATTTTTTGGGACTTATTTCTTCTACAGGATTAACTTTTATTCTAATGTAATAATACTGCATGAAAACATTTTTTGTAGAGTTATTTTCTACTTATTTATTGATATAGTCGTAAATGTTAGTCTAGACGTATTACTGGATATATGTTTTGTCTCATTCTATTTTATTTTGGATCATTTGTCAAGAAAAACAAGACATTAATTTATGAGTAAGCTTGAATTTTGTTCATGAAATTTACCATAAATGAAAACAAGAATAATGAATAAAAAAAAGTATTTACATTGGTTTACACGATTTATTTTGCTACAGATTTATCTTCGGTAATTGTTTCCCAATTTTAATTATTACTTTTACAAAAAACTAAAATTTTCGCTTTCGAAGATTTACTTTTTGTTAAAAATATATCAGAAAACGAAAACAATGGAAAAATTAACTTGACTTACCTATCTCTGTACTCGAGAAAATAGCAACACAAGAAGTTATTGGATAGAATGAGAGAGAACATACATCAATATATATCTAGAAAGAAAGATACACGATCATTCTCTTATGGTACGTCTATTGTATATTCCATAAGATAAACATAAATGATTTGTATTGAACTCCATTGTAAAGAAGATTTAAAATAAAGAAAGAAAATAATTAATTTCTATTGAAACCTATTATGAAAAGCATAGGAAATAACTGATGCAATTTGAATTTGTTTATTAGGACGATTTTAAATAAAAACATAATCGGTAAATAACCTATTTCTAAGTCATTTATACATTGCTTACTGGAATCTATAATTTGAATCAGGCAGCTATTCCAATCAAATAGGCATAAGAATAGTTTGATAAGGTTCTTTGCAGAAACTATAGAGGGCCGAGTTTACAATATCAGAGGTAATTAATCAAGTCAACTTTCAGAGATTACGTAACAATATGGGAGAAAGTTTAAAACGCTAAATATCACCAATTAGGAATGAGTTCAATATTAGCAATGAACTTTGACGCCGTACAATAATTATCATCAAGCAAACATTAAAAATAAATAACTACACAAGATGTTCGAGTAGAATTATCTTTTTTAGGTAAGTATAGCTTGTCTGTCAATTTTGTGAGCATAATTGTTATAAAGAGCTAACGAATTGTTCATATCAGTGTAGTATGATAATATTATACATTTTTTGATATGACAATATGTGCAAAGAATTAATTAACAAACAAGAAAAGTAGCATTATTATGGTGAGACTAATATTTGCTTTCAATTCTATTAAACGAGCAAAGAAAGAGAAGAACAAGATTTATTGGTAACTAATCTTTAACTAAAATTTCTTGTATAAACTCGATTGAAGAGATTGTATGTCTAGAAGATATGTCAATAAGCGGATAGATAAATCAAGTAAAAGAGATGACTTTCTAACTTACAGCGACATAGATACTTTTCCTTATCCATTGTAGATAGAAGCCATAGGTAGAAGTTCTATTTATTCAGATGAAAATAGTCAAAATGAAAGAGTTTTGTATTCTGCTTGACGCATTGACGTGTGATAAATGACAAATAGTACTATTCAATGGTATCGTAGTGTCATAGAGATGAGTAAATAAGTGCTAACGTGCATCAATCTCGTTTGATTTACGTGATTTAGATAAATTACTATCGTTTCTTTTGAGTTCAACTATTTGAGATGATTGAGAATCAAAGAGCAGGATAAGACTCGTGATATATAAGAAAAATGAGCGCTGATTTGAAAGAATTTGAAGAACTCATACAAATTCTTTGTTTGACTTTCTCATTTTTTTGTTTGTTTTGAATAAAACTAATAATAAATGATGCATCAATATGTATGTGATGATGTAATCGAGAGTCGAAATACAAACTTAAAAATACGTGGATTCAACGAAAATGAAGAAAAAAGGATTGATTAGTTCGTTTCGCAGCTGTAGTAATCTAGAGGTGTGACTTTTAGCAATAATGTTTTGTTCTTATCAAAATCTCAACCATTTCAAAGAGGTCTTATCGAATGGCTTGAATTCGGTTACCCGTAGATAGGATAAAACGTTTATATCTGCTCAAAAATGCAAAAGAATTCAGAATGAGACAGACTACTTTGCTATTTCCTAAACCGAAGATTAGTAAATGGCATCTGAAATCTAACTATAGATATGAGTTTGAGCTGTCATGCTCTAGTCTCAATCCTGATTACTCCTTGAGAAATCCAAGATTTGTTCAAATTCATGCTCGAATATTTTTTTATGAATTGAGTTTGTAGGATGAATACCTGTGAACAAATAACGGAAAAACAAACTAAGCAAATAACATAACTAATCGATTCTATTCGATAAACTTCGTCCCTTTTCGAGATGAGCCTTGTATAAAGAGCATGAGATTTTTTCAAAAAATTAGTTCGCCAAAAATGTATTTGCATATTTTTCCATCATTTTGGATTTCATTGACCCATGCATTTCACACCGTTCATCAATCAACATTTTGGCTAATTCCCGATGTTGATTATTATTCGAATACACCGCCGAATGGATCATTAATAAAGAGAAAATATCTTGTTGTGCATTGGACCCGCCAGCAATAGGAGTTTGATTTCGAATAGAATACAAAAGTTCCACTACTTGAGCATAGTCTTCTTCGGCAAAATGCTCAAGTGCGGCAAATATTGACGAACCAATTTTACGATAAGATTTTCCGATATCTGTAGCGGACGATTCGGCTGTTTCTTTGCTACAGTATCGGCAAAATTATCTAGGACGAAATAGTGATAAAAATCTAGGAAAAGTGATTGATGATCATGCAAATGACTATCAAGAAACTGTCTTAATCGAGAATTCGATTGTGATGGATATGAATGCCCAGCCAATTTGAGACGATAGATCAACGAAGCAGCATCGGTATATTTTAATCGACTCAACTCTGCCCCATCGTTGTTCAAATAACAATGCTGAAGAATTTCTTCTGCTTTCTCCCAGTTATCTTGTGCCAATTGATATGTGTTGAGAGTAAATCGTATTGGCTCCAATGCTTCTCAGTTTTCTTCAAAAAGTCGATACCTTCCGACGTTCGCCCGACATACTCCATAGTATGTGCTAGTGCATGTATGGCAAACACATCATGTTCGTTGAGTTCCAGGGCAAGTCGAGCTTGTTTTTTTGCTTGTAGTACCTTATTTGATTCGCCTAAACCAAATGCATACATTCCATACAAATATGATTTGAGTGGACGATGTGGAGATGATGATTCCCAAATGGGTAATAATCGTGCAACGGAATCTCGAAGCATATTTTGATTGCCAAGATGGAAATAAGTATCAAGTGCAAATTTCAGAGTCATGATATCAAAAGGATAATTCAAAAGAATAGTTTCCCATATTTCAGTAGCGCGCGATCGATAGCCAAATGACCAATCGATGAGAGCTTGTGTATGAAGTTTGGTGTAATAATTCGATGAAGTTGTTACATTACCGAATGTTTCAATAACTTGAGCATGTGCCAACGCAGATGGACGAAGTAATGAAAACATTCCAAGAGCAGCAGCTAGAATACGACTAATAGCATAATTGGGATCGGAGACGAGATAGACTGGCTTTGATACCACCCAATTGCTTATCATTGTACCTAACAAAAGAAAGAATTTATTTGAGCATTCAAAAACAATCTTTGTAATCAACTTACCAACCAACATATTGCGTCAGTGTTGCATCAATCAATTTGGCTGTTTCATTGCTTGTTGTATCGATCGAAATTCCATCGTCCTGCAGAGTTTTAACATTACACCAATTGTCTCGAAATGGCATCGCCAAAAACGAATGAATACTCTCAACTTGCTTGTTGCTCGTTAAAATGATTCTTTCATTATATCTAAGATAAAATATAGATATATGCAGATGTGAAAAAGAACATTTGCAATGGTCAGAGTAACAGAAAAATTTGATAGCGCACACTTCTGATAGAAGTACGAACGCAAAAGATTACTGCTGCAGTTATTCATCTTTTGTTTTGCATGTTTGGTTACAAATCAAACATGCTGAAGGCATCACTCACGCCAGTAAATTAGTCAAGGAGAAAAAAAGTATGACTTCATCTATTGCACATACATGTCTACTCGAAACGAGATAGTATACGACCTTAGACTGTAAAGATTATTAAAGATTTTAAACATTGTTAAATTCGGATGATGGATGACATAGGGATTAGATTTTCATCTAAGGCACCGGCAGACTCTTGTGCTATATATACACATTCATGAACACATTGAAACTAAACAGTAATAATCTTATAATGGAAGTGTATCTGTTTTTAACGCACAGATATACCTCCTTTGTTAATACATTCATTTCTAATGCTTCTAATGCCTATCGTACGAATTATAGCTTTTTGCGTCTATTGCAGAAAATTTTAATAAACTCTTTTTTTAGACAGTGAACAAGAAGAACAGGCATCTGTGGGTCATAGTTACCAAAGCGGCTTAATGCAAAATGATATACGAGAGCAAATGTTCAATGAAAGTATGCAGTATACCATATGGTTACATGAAAAATAGATGGTGTTTATATTATAGATCGTTATGATGATGAAATGCTTGCTTTTCACCAGCTATAATCTTGACTCCATCATCCGGCATCGTCCAATTTTTCATCACATTCTAAAAGAGATATCATACATTTGGTGAATAGTAATGATATTCATTAGCATAAAGCAATATGCTACAAGTATTCAAAAAAACGTGGTAATCTCACTTATCGAATGCGTATACCTAGAGTAATCGTAGAATAATCGACAATTGATATTGAAACAGGAGTAATTAAATTGAAACGATAAATAACTTTAATAAATACATTATCACTGCATGTCATTGTGATACGGACATTAAATGCATTTTTAGTGGTAGTGATTCGAAGATATTGGTATATTACATTACAGATTACGTACCAAAATCAAATCTATCATGTTATGAAACGTTTGGACTCATGTCGAAAGCTATTCAATGTCTAGACATTACGAGCTAATAATATCAACATTAATCTAAATGTAGAGGAAAAATCATCTAGGCTTCTTCTTCGTTGCTATAATACCCTTGCTTGACAATAAGAACTGTCGAGTGTTCAATTTACTTCTTATCTTATGGACTGGCCTGATCATTATACGACTCATGAGTTTGCCAATATTTTCTTATTGGTATTGAGCACTATATACAAGCAACTCTAGCACAAGAAAAAATGAAGTAACAATACTCAGCGGAGGATAATTCTATCTCTATATGTTTCTATTCAAAAATATATACTAATAAGATTTTCAATAATACTTTATTTCGACTTTCAAAATAATGTATACTTCCTCTTTTTTGAAGCATTCTTGAGCAAGACAACAAATTGGATTTCGCTCTGTCAATGTTCAACTTTTCAACGAGTAAATGAATGCACGGTTGCTATTAGTAGTTGAAAATCGAATCAAATAAGTAACATTTTACTGGTAGTATTAGAAATATTGAATTCACATTCAATGAATTCTAGATTTGTTCAATAACACATGTTGCTCTATTCTAAAAAATTATTTTGTCAACTTATCGTCACGGAACTGTAGATTTCAACAAAATGAAAAACTGATTCACTGCGTGGGTTTTTTCAAAAAAGAATTCACCTAGAGAAAACTGACAAAGAAAACCTTTTAGATCTTTTGGCCTTCGAAATTAGGTATGTACCGGCGTTACTCAATAAAAAAAATTGTGATTGTAGTAGTTTTCACACAAAAGATGATAAGATGCTTTAAAATTAAAAAATACCTTTATTAGTAGTAAAAGGACACTGAACATACTTGTCTGTTGATAAAGGTTATTGACTTTTCTCTTCGATAAATATCGAATTTCTAAAGAATAAAAAATTTTGAAAAAATGTAATCCACTTGACTTTTCAATTGCCCATGGCTGCTTAAACTTCAAAATAGAAGAGTCGTTACCGTTACTTGGGAACAGGGAACTGATTTATTAACCATTACAGCCCTAAAAAAAAAGTTTTTGAGCTAAGACTACACGAAAAATCAATTTATGTTCATCATAAACGATTCTATTTCATGCAGAATGTTTTTCTCTATCAGATCGTATATAAGATTGACGAAGATATACGTTTATCAGTAGTGACAGATGCTGAATAACGCTCTACTGATTTTTTTGTTTTTTAATTCAAGGCTATAAAAAAAAGTGATGTACAATAGATACTACCCGCAAAAAAGCAAGTACAGTTCAATTGTTTCGAATATACAGACCGAACTCCAATGTTCAAGTTTGGTGCATGTCTAAATGAATCCCTGCAGCGAGGACGAAATCAAGTTCACGTCAGAGAATTCATTTTCATCTTTAACCTTTATCGTATCGCCTACCTTGTTTCGAATGTCACTAAAAAGAATTATGCTATTGAGCAGACAATAATCACGTTCACAGAGTGCACAGCAGGGTCTTCAACTCGAATTTCGATCGACATAACAGATAAAGTGAATAGAGCTGTATTTCTGTCCAAGAATGAAATTGATGTCGAATAAGTTTTTCCGTTAGACTTAAGTTAATTATTCAGACAGAAGACATTCGTGAGCGAAATCTATTTCTACAAGACCTTTTTCGACATATAGTCGGTTTCTTTTTGGAATCTATGTTATATTTGTTTTTGATATCAATAAGGTTTTGTACGCGTGCATGTTGTTCTTCTAATTGTTTCAATCCATTTTGAAGTTATTTCCAAGTAAGTTGGAAAAGAATAGCTGTAAATAATCAGTTTATTGCGTCATTTATTGATTGCATATCTTGCATATATTGTACAGGTAAAGACAACCACTCACATATACGATAGGTAAACATCACAGTTCTATACGTATAATGAGAGAGTGTGTATGTCAACCAAGTTGTATTCATTCTCTACGAATTATCTATATGATAAACTATTTCGTATTACCTATTATAAAAGAAAACAAGAAATCTACTTATAACAATTATTAGATTCGAAAAAGTTTTTTGAGACATTATTCTTCCTTGTATTTATTATACAATTTAATAGTTGATGAAGTCTTTCCTAAACTGAGAATAGTTCAGATATCTTGCAAATGAGAGAATAAGAGGTCAGTAAGCACTTTTGAACATCGAAACAAGATACAAATGTAGCAACAATGATTTTGATTATGAAATGATCGACAATTTTTTCGTTCTTAATCATTTAAAAGGTTTTTTCTTTCTTAGTTAAATAAGTGTCACGTGTGATGAAATAACTGACATGTTATTTATCACAAGACAATGCAAGAGAGAAAAAGCAAATATTGGAAGGCTGAATTACCAACTAAAAGATATGACATAAAAAAATCTGCATTTTTTTACTTTGTTTTCACTCAAAAACTTACAGTATTACAATTGTTTATACCGTTCCAAATTAAAGATCCATTCAACTATCCACCGTATTGTACAGGATGAAAATCTATGTAGAAAGTGCCGATGACCGCGATAAGATCGTTATGTCTTTTGAAGTAGAACCTACAGACAAAATTGAACAGCTGAAATTTGAAATCGAGAAAAAGATAGGCCTTAAGCCCATGCTTCAACGTCTTCTCTCCCAAGGGCGCCTACTCGACGAAATGCGTACATTCAATGACTATAACATTCGAAATGAAAGTACCATCTTAATCGTGCGGGGATGTGAAAAGCCCAAAACTCAACACTAAGTATCCATTCGCAAGAACCAATATCATAATGAACCTCTTTGAGTCTTTACTGTATATCGATTACTTTATTATCAATAAAAATTCTTCATAAAATAATTAACATAGTCGTCTTTGTTTGATAAAATTGTATGCAATATTTACTATCAGATTTCAGGATGGATTCTGATAGTTAGAATACTTCGAGATTGATATAATCTTTCATATTAGTCTTCAGCAATGGCCAAGTTGCGCAAGCTCTGAAATATTTAAGAATTCGGAACTCTAGAACTAATCACAAAATAGCATCATCAAGCATAGGTACTAGGAAGTCAGAAATGTCAAAAGGATAAGTGCCTATAGAAGCTTCCTCCAGAATTATAGTAATTTTACTAAAATTTTAGCCTATAGCAAAGTATCTAAAAAATCGTTTATGACGGTATTTCAACTTGAAACTTTGTTTATAACTAGGTTTACTTATACCTATAATGTTCTGAAAATTTCCGCTCAAGTCAATGCTCCTATCATGAGACATTAAATTTCCAAAATCATTCATATTCTACCAAAACATAAGAAAATATCATGATTTTCAAAAGTTCAACATATCACGAAGGGAATATATTCTTAAGATCAAATTTCCAAAACATTTTAGCTACAAGTAAGTCTAGCCATGAACAGAATTACTAGTCAAAATATCTTCATGAAAGTTTTTCGTAAATACTGCTCCACAGGCAAAAATTTCAGTATAATTACCGAAACTCTATGAATACTTATCCTTCTGTGAGTTCCACAGGTTCCGTGAGTTCTATGAATTTCATGGATTCCATGAGTTTTGTTTATTCTGTTTAGCTCTGCATGGTGATGGTTAGTTTTTTATTCATATTTGAGTTCCAAATTCCTTAATAGTTTAGAACTCACGGAACTTGAACATATCTCATAAAATAAACCATCTTATATAAATTATATTCTCTTTTCACGCTGCATCAGATGATATATTTTATATCTTAATAGAATGTATTACGTGAATGAAAACTGAAATGCAAAATGTAATCTGTTCTACTCGAAAGTTTAGCTTCAATAAAAACAATTCTTATCAAAATTTTCGCTTTATTTTCTTTTTATCACCCTATAAAAAAAAAGAATTTTGCTTTGACCCTTTTATAAGAAAAAAAAATAATGACGACATTACTTTTGAATACGTCTAAGTATTTGAGATAATCAAGCAAATTAACTTTTTTTTGTTAAAAAGAATTGAGACTAATTTCATCTCTTTACTGATGTAAAAGGTCGTTATGAATAAGAGATGAGAATATACGTCATAGATTGATGATACTTATTACCCTTATCTGTTATTTCAATATGTTTTTAACAATACAATCTTGATTTTTTCCGCATGAGATGTTCGTTGAAAGAAAATAATATGAAATCATGCCTGCTTCTAATTTTAATTGTAAAGAAGATAATTAGTGCCTGATATTCACTTTATTCTAAAAATAAAAAAACATGACTTTACAGTCAAAAAATATAAAAAGAAAAGAAAAATAAATATATTAGTTAGAATATTTTATTGAAGATGAACAGCACATATTCTCCTACATTTTATCCGCCTTCTAATCCCACATTCGTGGTCATTCTCTATCAATATGCATTAGGATTCATTTTCGTAGTTGGCTTTATAGGTAATCTAGCTAGTGTATTTACATTTCTGCGTCCACTTTTACGTTCCACATCCACTGGTTGTCTCTTCTTGATGGTAGCTATCTCAGATGCCATATATTTGTTAATCTCCCTGTTCGACTTTGTTGAAGTTGGGATAGTTCAAGGGCCAATCTTTCTCTCAAATTATGACGACTTTTGTCGATTTCGATGGTTTTCACGAGGTTTTATTCGTTTTTGTTCAGCATGGATCTTAGTATTGGTTGTCATTGATCGTTTAATTCGTGCATGTTTACCATTCAAAGCCAAACAATTGTGTACTCGTCGTAATGCATTTATACTTGCATTAGTTATTATTACTTTTGGCATTGGTATGCACGGTTTCCTATTGAGTCCATCACGTCTTAATGGATATTTTCCTGGTATTCCATCCGTAGCATGTGGACCTAGTTTTACGAATCCGTACTATTTACATTTCTTTTTTTTTCAGTGGTCATTCATTCAAGTAAGGAAACAATCAAGTGAAAGAAAGCTTCAATTACTGTGTTTGAAATGTTTTAGGTATTTCTACTTTCTGTTATTCCTGCGATAATAACACTTGCTAGTAGCATCAGTGTTTACTATATATTGAATCAAGAGAAAAGGCGTGTCCAACCAGCTAACAGTAAGATTCATCAATCAACACGAAAATCACGGTTACAACGACACATGTTGCTCCTAATGATCACTAGTACCATGCTATTTTGTATGACCACAATTCCGATTAGTCTTCGGCAGATCATCACAGCTTGGTTGATAGCTGCAGGAAGGTTTGATGTTATGAACGACAGTATTATTCAAGAATCTGTTTTCATAATCGTATTGACTTTAAATTATGCCGTAAGTAATTTTACGAGTTTCATTTGCGACATGAATAATATTTTTTTAGATCAATTTTTATGTTCATTGCTTAGCTTCAACATTATTTCGCAAGAAATTTGTGCATGGTATAAAGGGTCTATGTCGAGCACGTCAACCAATGGTGGATCAGAGCAATACTGTACCAAATCGGAATGAACTGCCATTCACTCGGACTCAACCCGTTCCAAATGAACTATACCCTGCTCAATCAATGATTCAACTTACTTGAACACGAGATTTTTTTCTTCGAAAGAATAACTAAATATAAAAAGACGAACAACTTTGAAATTTCTTATTTGTTCATGTGTCTGTTTTTAGATTTTAGGTACCATTTGATTTTGAGATATTGTCATTCGTTTAAGCCATTTGAAATGAATAATAGATATGATCAGATGATTTGTCGACGATACCGTCTAGATGTAGAAGGGACTCTTAAATAATCAGAATACTTTCTTGTAATTGATTCATAAAAACTTACTAAAAAATATAACTAATATACATAATGAAAGTCACATTGGTAGCCAATTGCAGTTAAACGGAACAAACAGGATCACTAGTAATAGATGTATTCAATACAAGTATAATCATTGTAGGAAGAAAACCTGTGACAATGAAAATAATCAAATAAGAACAATATTGATTAAAACTAGGATTTGTTTCAACACAAGCAATTTTGTCTGAACTATCTGATATAACATAATTTTGAAGAAATGATAGGGCATCTGTAGTTTTATATGAATAGTTTTATTTTATTGATGCTTATTTTTTGTGATATGAGGAAAATCTTTGATCTTTAACGATCATTCTCAATCAGCTCACAAGACTTTTAACGAGATGTTATAAATACAGAAATAAAAACAAAGATGAAATACAAGTAAGAGTAATAATGATAATAAACTGAACAAGATGAACATATAGATCAATGTACTGTTGCTAGTGAAGCAGTCAAGTGCTATAACTGTAAAGGTAATCATTTATCCACTTCTAATAATTGTTCATTCTGTAAGTAACAAGATCACCTACAAAATGACTTATTCGATCAATTGATCGATGTATTAAGTAGAAAAATCGTTGAAGAAACCATCAGCTAATTATTCCAGAGGCTACAACAGAAAACCAAGAAGATCGAAAAGTCAATCGGACAAATAGACAGGATAACGCATTAACTGTATCTGATTCTGACTTTAGTCAAGAAAGCTATGTAGTTAACCACATGAAGAGCAAACGACGCTAAAATGTGGATACAGCTAAAACAACAGCATCATCGATCACTGTTTATAATAAGGCAACAACCGCTTCCAATGCAGCTCCATCAAAATTACCAAAGAAGCATCAGAGTTGACCGAGAGAGTCCTAGATGCATCGACAAATGATAACAACAACAAAGACCTTAAAATAAGTAACATCGATGATACGAATATGCCACATTAATATCAACACCGTCATTAAACACAAAGATGAACTCCTCGCTAGATTCTCCAAATACGACATCATCTCTGTAAATGAAACTAATCTAAAGAGGGAACATCCGTTGATTCTCCCTAGGAATGTCGAAAGCAAAAATGTCGAAGCTAAAAATGTCGAAAGTAAAAATGTAGAAAGGTATAAATGCCGAAAGCTAACAATGTAGAAAAAAAAAAGTCGAAAGTTAAAATGTAGAAAATACAAATATCGAAAAACATAAATGTCGAACTATAAAAACATCGAAATGTAAAAATGTCGAATACTAGAAATAAAAACGAAAACAGTTTCAAAACACATTCTTATAACATTTTCAATGCTTGAAATGGACGACGGAGCGCAGTAACACGAGAACGCTATGTAACTTAAGCAAAGATGACACTATCATCGTATTAATCGAATGTAGTATTCTTAAAATTGTTGCTATTGGTTAATAAAATAATCCATTCTTAGCTGATATATAGATCTTTGTTACTTAACAAAAATGAATAAGAAATACAAGAAAAGTATATAGCGTAGACAAATATAATTGTATTTTTAATTTCAGATTGTTCACAGATATATATATATTATCGGATCCAATGGATACATCTACTAATGTGAATGGTAATATTTCATTCATAACATCAAACAAAGTCCAACGCCTGTTAGTCTTGAACGAAAATGTATATAAATGCAATAAAAAGACAGCGCGAAAGAAATATTGGAAATGTGTTGTTTCTGGCTGCAGCATGTCTGTTCATACTGATGAAAATGATGTATATATATGTGGTGGTAAAACCGATCATGATCATCAACCAAATTCAGATTTAATTCAAACAAAACGTCTTCGAGAAGAAATGAAACAACGTGCTATAAATAAATTAACACCAATTGGTGTAATTTATGAGGAAGAAACAGCTAAAGCAACAGTTGATCGTGCAGTTTTAGCTGCATTTCCGACAAATCAAGAAATTCGTAAATAATCATAAAACATATAAAAAGACAAAGTTTTTTATCTTTTTCATTTTAGATCATACACTTGCAACAAATCGTCGAAAACTTGTACCTCTATTACCTAGTTCATGTTCATTTGATATTCCTGATTCATATAAATCGACCATAAATGAACAAAGATTTTTACTTTTTGATGAATTACGTGCACGACGTGACCGTCTCTTATTATATGGAAGTGATCTTCAGTTAAATTTATTGTTTGATTCACAAACGGTATATATGGATGGTACATTTTCTAAAGCACCACCACATTTCATGCAAGTATTCATCATTCATGCGGTTAATTTTGATACGTGTAAGAAAGATAATACCACTCTCTGGAAATATATGTCTAATTTTCTCTAGGCGTACCTTGTGTATTTGGGTTGATGATTAATAAAAAAAGTACAACTTATCGACAAATTTTTTTTTGAGCTAAAACAATTAGCTGTAGATCGTCACAAAGATTTTGCACCGCAATTAATATTAACAGATTTCGAATCTGGTGTTCTACCAGTCGTAAAGAGCGAAGTAAGTTTCTTATGCTGATACAATATGTAAACTTTGTTTTTCTAGTTTCCTTCATCTAGACATTATGGATGTAATTTCCACTTTTCCCAAGCTGTATATAGACAAATTCAACAATTAGGTCTTCAACAGCAATATATTAAAGACGAAGTTGTACGTGGTTTGTGTAAAAAAATTATGTCTCTGGCAATGATGCCGATAGACACAGTTCTTATGAGTTACGATGAGATTCTGGATGATGCTCAACAACTACCTGGTTCACCAATTCAACCACTATTAAACTATTTCGAAAAACAATGGTTGTCTGACATCAATTTGTGGAATGTTTCAGCCACAAATTCTCGTACTAATAACGTATGTGAAGGTAAGCGTAAGATAAAATCTATTTCGAAAACGACGACTATACTTTCTCATTGAAGGTTACCATAATAGAATGAACCACCGCATTTCACGTAATCATCCGCACATATGGCGTTTTATTCAATTCATGCAAGCTGAAGAAAAAAATGTTCAAACAATTATTCTTCAATGGTCTTCCGGTGCATCAAAAAAACGAAATGTACGAGCAACCGGAAAACAAAAACGTATTGATACTTTGTATCAACGATATAATGATGGTTTAATTAATTCTTCTCAACTACTCACAGGATTGTCATATCTCGTGGGATGTAAAATATAATTATCAACTTCGTATCAATACAAGTTTGTTCTTTAATTTAAAGTCTGTCGATATTTCATCTATATTATTGTATACTTTTTTCTATAATTAAAAACTTTTTCAATAAAATAAATATAACAACTTTTCTTCAATGAAAAAATATTTTCTATACTTTCGACATTTTTAACTTTCGATCATTTTACATTTCGATATTTTGTATTTCGACGTTTGTATTTTCGACATATTTTCTTTCGACATTTCTTTTTTCTAAATTATTACCATTCGATCTTTTTATCGTTCGATGTTTTTTCGCGAAAATTTTCGACATTTTTGCCATTCGACATTTTTTCTTTCGATCAAACTAGGGTTTACCCATCCGTTCTCTTTATTGGATTACAACATTTACAGAAATGATTGAGTAGGAAAATCTAGTGCTGATGTATTACTGGCAATTAGACATCATATCAAGTGTCGAGAAATGCTGAACAAGACAACACGCCAAAATGAAGTGATAGGAGTAAAAATTGAAATACAAAATTTCAAATCAATACTGGTAATCTTCATTTACGTGCCACCAACAGCAAAGATCGACATTAGTTTATTCCATGAACTGTACAGTATTAACAACAACTGTATTATTGTAGGTGATCTTAATGCAACATTATAAGAAATGAGATCAAGAAAGACAGCTTCAAGAACTCTTTAAAGATGGCCTGATTGATTGTGTCAATGATGACAGTGCAACATTTGAAAAGAATGATTATGAAGAAAAACTCGATTGGATATTAGTCAGTCAGCCACTTCTGTCAATCATATCAAATGTAGAAACACATTCCTTAATCGACACATCAACTGGACACAAGCCGTTAATATTTGATATTCCAATTTGGAGTTCAACCAAAACCATCATCTCCAAGAATATCACTTTATTTCGAAGCAAGTTATATTAACAGTTGATGTTATGGAATACTCATTGTCGATTGAATTCAACATTAAAAATAGAAGAATATACGCCGTTTATTACCAATAGTATATCGATAGCAACACAAGAAGCCATCCCAACAGTTAAATAAACGAATACAAGCTATTCATCCAGTGAAGTATCGAAAAGCTTAATTAAACTTAAACATCAAGCTTATCGAAGATGGAAGAAGACTGAAGATTATATGGATAAACACCAATACTATAACTCCAAAGTCTTACTTACCAATTCGTTCAGAAATGACAGAAGAAATAACTTCAACAAATTAATGTTTTCTTTATGTCAGAAGAAAATGTATTCGGATGCGGTTTGGCGAACGGTGCGCCAGTTCCGCAACAAATGGATTAAGTAAACCTATGCAAACATCATGAAATACAATAACACCACAGCAATATTAGTTAGAAAGAAGGCAGATCTATTTGCGGATTATTTGCAAAATGAAGTCTACTTTCAATCTTCTGATACGCTACCATTTCATGATCAAGTAACTCATCAAGCAAGCATCGTCAAGAATGGATATATGACCACTTCAAACACGACTAGATGGAAGAGGATTACTGTGAAAGAAGCTAAGTTCCATTTTAAACAACTTCGAAACAGCTCTCCTGGTCCAGACAACATCCATTATAGGTGTTTAAAAAACTATTCAGAATTATTTGTTCTCCATCTAACCAATCTAATTTTGAAGAAAGATTATATTCAAGAAGGGTGGAAAAAGGGCAAACATTATTCTTCTATTGAAACCGAACAAAGACCAGCAACATCTGTCTAGTTATCGACCGATTAGTCTCCTTAGTTGTCTCGGCAAACTGCTGGAGAAAATAATCAGACAACGGCTAATGCTTGAAGTTGATCAATGAAACATCTTACTATAGCATCAGGCACGCTTTAGACCAGGCAAAAGCACAATATACAACATCGTGCGATTAGAACGATATATTGAAGGACAACTAAGATGTGATCGTCGGAGACGTCATTCAGTTGTTGTTCTTTTCGATATTAAAGCGGCTTTTGACTCTGTATGGCACGATGGTCTAATTTATAAATTCAATGATCTTCGTCTTCCTCGGTACATTATCAACTATATGATTACATTTCTGCAAAATAGAACTGTTGCAATTGAAATTGAAAATATTTTATCACGTCCATTTAATTTAATGAGCGGTACTCCACAAGGATCTCCGTTATCACCATTATTATACACCATCCATACGGCAGAATCGATGAATGGAATACTGACTCATACAGAGCATGGGTTATTCACCGATGATACTGCACTATGGATATTAGGAAATACCATGACGAGTCCAAGATAGTTGGGGGTAATTATTGACAAGCGGTTAAATTGGTGAAGGTATCTGGATCACATTGAAAGCAAGATTAGTCCACGGATCGGCCTTCTTCGATATCTTTCGAGAACAGCATATAAATCCAATTGTACGAACAATTATTATATATGGCTATCCTGTTCTACTTACTGCTTATCATAAAATATGAAACCGGCTGTAGATCATGTAAAACAAAGCACTCCGAGTTGCACTAGGTCTACCTATATATACATCAGTAGATTACATACACAATACAAGCAGCCACGACAAACAACAGCATAATATTGAAGAATCATCTTCAAGATATCTTCAACAAAATTAAATAAATCACCTCCCCATGCATCTAATGTCAACATTGAGATACTAGATCATTGATGGATGAATTATTTCCATGCAAAATATGTTATATCGGATTCACATATGACGAATTTGTATCATATATAAACAAGTCTATGTGATACCATCTGCTGTCTAATTCAATTTTATTAATGTTATTCAACTTCGTTGCTTCACTTCTACTATCAATACGAAGTGGAGCAGATTTATCGGCTTATTCCAATACTATCGATTAATGATATTCATTTACTTTGCTTCATTCTCATATTATTTATGAAATGGAGTAAATATATTGGCTTATTCGTCAACTATCTATTACACGATTCTTCTACTTTGCCCCATTTTTATACTCAATATGAAGTAGAGTAAATCTAACTGCTTACTCGATTTCTATTTATAATTAGTTACTTGTGTTATGTTTCTATTTGTCGTCAAACGCACACGAACTACAGTTCACTTAATATTTAACACACATTTTATACAATCTCTCTTTCGCGGAGACTTAAGACATTTGTCAAGCGTCTCCATTATTTTTAGTCAATCCAGCCGGTTTGTAACTCCATGTTTGTGTTCTGGCTGTGTTTTTCTTTTCTTAATATCGTTTGCTTAACAAAAAGCTTTAACTAAAAAAAAATTCTGTATTAACTTAAAATAGATAAATAAGTTAATAATATTAAAATGGATCAAAAAGCTATAAAAATAATTAGATAATATCAATAAAATTTTAAAATATCTAAAAAAAAACTGAAATAATTTCAAACGAATTTAGAACTTAAAATAAGTATATAATGCCTAATCCTTGTTTTATAGGAACATTATGACCATGATTGGATTACGAATCATTCACGCTGGAGAGTTGTAAATTAAAACTGTCTTCTATTTGAAAGGACTTACTATTCAAATTAGAATTTTTTTAATCACTTGAATATTTATTCAGATAAGATATTTGTACGATTTTATAAGGTCCTATAATAAGAATCTGATGATGTCCGTTTGTCGGTAAGATCTTGTAGAGTCTTTTACGATCTTGGTAAGATTTTACCACTTGGAATTGAATAATTTTTCTTAAATACAAATATCACAAATAGAAAAACTGAACCTGATGATTAAAATGCTTGATAGACATTTGGAATGATACTTATTTGTATAAATTAGTTGTTATCTGTATAGAACATATAAATTTGAAAATTTGAAAAAGTCATGTCACACTTTTCTCACACGTCTTCTTTTAGCTATTTTTACACATTCAATTCAATGTTTTGTTATTCATATTGTACGATTATATACCTTATAGTGCGCTCTATTAAATACCCAAGTATCTTGATTAAGCAATGATCAATTATTGTAAAAGAGATGATCAAGCAATTTCTTCCTTAATCTGAATGTCAGACCAAAGAACTGAAGTTTCTGTCAAGATTTATTCTACACCATCTTTAAAAACAATTGGTAACTATACACAACAAAAACATTAAGCTTTATTACATTTGCTATCATGTTTTTTCGACAGGGATGAATGGCTTTATAGTGTTTGGCGCACATGCACATCTACCTTTACAATAGATGTGATATGCAATTATGTTTATGAAACGAAGCAATGCGTGAAAAAGAAAAAAATAATAAATACAAATGTAAAAAAAAACGTTAGATAGTCAGTTGAAAAAGAAGCAACATACATATGCTCCCCATTTTCGTTATGCGCAAGGTTCGTCGTCGTATTCAAGAACACAGTAAGATCAGTTGTTTATCCTCTTTATATGTATTTATAGTAGTGGAGAAAAGTCTTTTCTTTCACATCTCAGCTGCTATATGTGCAAAAATTTGAAAAAAATTATAATGAAGATAGTGATGTCATCTCTACTTTCTCTCTAATCTTAATAATTCTAGATAGTGTTGGTATCATGATGCAGTTCGTTTTTGATTATGTAATATTGTGTTCTAGTCGTTTACGATACTAATCAAATTGAAATACATCAACTCTTTTTATAACTATGACTATTTGTGTAGAGATTAATGTCATCTAGAGGTCAGTTCAGTAAGCCAAACTCACATTTTAAGGGCATATTCTTTTGCAATTGGAAATTATTGCCTAAAATTTTGAGAAGCAAATCTTCTGTGAAATAATGCATGACAAAGGTTGTACCTTTATATGAACTCGCTTATCTTGCATACAATTCGAGATTAGAACAAGTTAATCGTATTATTAAATTAGTAACAACACGTTGATGCTCGGTATACTAGTGCCAATGATCTAAAACTGTTAAAAAAACATTCATATTACAGCAAAAGAACTTAGAATTGAGTGAAGAAAGGCTCTAGCTTAAAATTTAGCTTTACTTAAAATTATCACTAAATAGAAATGTATTTCATGTCAAAAAAAAATTCAAAACTTAGTAGCCAAACTTTTCTATATGTGTTAAAATGTTGCAGATGCGACGAATCAAGCAGAATATCCGACTGGGTCGATGGGATCAGGACAATATTATGGTAACAATGGCGGTGGTAATGGGATAATATGGCCAGAACAATCTTATGGTGCCACGGGCAATAATGCGATGATGCAACCAGGCTATTATAATCAGCAATACGGCGGACCCTACTAACTTCTTTGAAAATATTTATTAATAAGCAGAACTTTAAACAAAAACAGAAACATCAATTTTTTCAATTTTCATTAAATATCTATACATTCAGTAATAAATTATAAACAATGCTTCATACAACTATTTAGCAGATATTTCATAATAGTCAAACGAGATTGTTTAATCAGTGTCATTAATTCGGTTCATATTATTAAAAAGTTTGCTTTTCTCTGTACAAGATGATTCTTTTTCTGGACATTTTTCAGATCTAATGAATATTGCCATCCTAATAAATTCCATTCCTCATCTATTTAGGATGAAAATCTATCACTCATTCATTTAATAAATCCTTTTGAAGAATTTTATGGATTTTTTCAAAATGCTATTTGATTCTTTCTTATTGACCAATTAAATCAAATGTCAATTTGAATTGATTCGATGAGAAATATGAAGAATATCAACACATTTAAATGGTCCCATCTGTATATATTGATCTCGTCAATGTGAACATCAATAGGAAGCACTAATTAGATAAAGTATATAATCGTAGTTGAGATGGATATTTATTGTGAATTTGATTGATACCAAGATTGTATCCAATGAAAACGAAAAAGAGAATTAAACAAAGAGGAGATATACAAAAGTGTCATTGATGCTCTTAAATAATCATCAATGTTCGTCAATCAAATCTGACATCTCGAAATCATCTTACATTTTGGCTCTATATCAAATATTCTACAATGAAAATATGAATATGTCATGGCCTTTAGCCATGATAACTCATGAGTCAAGGAATTCCTGAGTCATATGTATATGACCAGAGGTAATATATAAGGGCAGCGCTTTTGCTTCTGAATGTATCTCTTCTCATTCTCAGTCTTTAATAAACAAATATAACCTCACAATAATTGATTTTAACAAAAATTTCTCTATTGAAATCTGTAGCCAGCGAGACAACTCTATAATAGTACACTTTTATTAATATTAATTAAAAAGAAAAATACGATCAAAAAAATGAAGAAAAAATTGATAGAGAGTAAATGTTCTGTGTAATTGGTAGTTTTGTAGTCCTCCAGTTGATACATGGTTGTTTTGTATTAACTAAAACAACAAATAATCACTTAATTATATATGACAGTTGCTCGCAATACATAAAGAAATAGATATTATAGAGAACGTACCCGATTGGTTGACAACGATTATAGTAATAAGTAAAACCATTAACAACAGCAGGAGTAGGAGTACAAGCAAGATTAGTACAACAAGGAGGATAATACACAGCAGCACTAACACCAGAAGTTGGAGGATTACATCTATCACCTTGATTGGAACAAGCACGTTTGCCAACCAATATGTCAAACAATTCACGTAGGCTATATTTCAGCTCAGCACTATCATCATTGTCACTTATGTAATAGGATTTAGCCAAAAGTGGACTTTTACCTATCATGAAGATTATAAAAAGCAAGAAGCAAGTCCATTTCATTATGTTTGCCATGTTGACTTAATGTTTCTGAAGAATAAGCAAATATGCGTAGTCGAACAGTTTTTTAAGAATATAAAGATGTGAATGTGACTACAGCAGTAGTTACTCCTCCCTTATATATCTGATTATCGTAAGAGAGAAAGAAATATTATATGAAAAATATTTTTCTCTTGACAATAATTAAAGAAGCATATCTATCCCACGGTTTCTTGTTAGATATATCTGTTAGATAGGCCAACGGTATGAAGGACATCAACGAAAAATTGTATTAGTTATCGTTTGATCATTAATTATTTTTCTATTTGAAGCAACAAGGATACATAAGGATTTTTGCGTAGTCATGTTTCTATCTCATTCAGATAAACGAAATTATCTCTATGCATCAAAATGCCTGTCAAATTACTAATGATAACCATGTATAATACGCGTATTTACGAAATATACAAGGCAAGAAAATAGGTTAAAAGTGTGTGGGTACATTAGTAAATCTAATGAATAATATCGGAGAGAGAAAAAATCAAAATTTTATCTTTTTCATATGCTGTGTGCGTGTATATCTCTCGATCATATCTACCTGTATACGGCAAGGCTGTTAGGCTCAAACAAGTATAGGTAATAGATTTGATCCATATTACACTATCCTTTCTGTAATACAAGCAGAATTGGTAGAAAACTAGTGCTAACAATAAAAGATAAAGTTAAAAAGAAAAGTGTAACCATATGAATGGCAATAGTACGAAAAATAACGTAACTTATATATTACTTTGCTGTAATTGTTGAAAATAGTTGTAGAATAGAACTGAAGGATAAATTACAACTAATTATGGTGCTAATCATATGCGGTAAGTGATATCAAGATTGAGGATATATCTACTCAAGACTATCAGATGTGCCAATAGAAAATAGTTTCATTGCCATTTACATTGTAAAAACAAGACTATCATGTAAGTGAGCAGTAGAATAAATGAAATAATCAGTAGAAATATTAAATTGATAGTAGTACGATGGTTAGTAACATGGGCGGCACAACGCAAGTTTTTTAGGGTAAATAATAGATTAAGCAATAGGAAGTTATTGCTTTTTCATTTTTTTTTCTATGGAAAGCAATTGCATACATTGTTTTGCTGAAGAACTGGTCGGATCTTTGAAACTTCGCCGAAAGGAAAGATAGAAAATGTAAAAAGAATATTGTCTGACTACTTTTTGTTTAAAGTAGCAATAGGTCTCTATTTGTTTGCTCTCCATATGTTTCTTCGTATACAATACGATTCAATTAATACTATCGCAGAAAGAAAATATACATGTATCAAAAGAGAAAAGAAATACATACTGAGCGACATGATAAAAGCTCTAGTGAAACATCTTGTTCTGCAAGATCTTGAAATCTTAATAAGCTTGTGAGAAGATTCTAGGTACAGAAATGTAGACAAATTGTATAAACAGATCTTGATTTAATAGTATCTGTTATGAATGATTTTGATACTGCTTGAAACTAAGTTGTGTCAGATCGTTCAAAGATGATCATGAAGGACGACATTTTTCAATGCTTTTTTAATTGACCATTGGTTTCTAACTTGGCTTCTGGTGTTTACAGCAACAATCCGAGTTCATATTCATATTCAGCGTCAAATTTTAATTAGGATTGACTATCTCTATACTATTTTAGTGAACATTTTTGAGCACGGATATTTCAGTGAAGATTTTATAGGTCTCTACCAAAGATCTTAGTTAAAATCTTGCGAAAAAAGATGTTTCACTAGGGAGAATTGGATAAGCAAAAGAGTTACATACAAGGCAGTTTCGACCTAACCAAGATTAGGGAACATACCTGCGTTTTGTTTTAACGGAACTAGTGTTTTTTTTACTAGTTATGGTACATGGAAGTGTTTCAATTGAGAGGCATCCTGGACAGTGAAAAAAATTCAATTTCATCTGTCAAATTTTCGAAGAAGGAAGTTGTCTTCGCCTGAGTTACAAAAATTTATTTCAATATTTTAAGGCCGAAGGCATTCATGCTAGCAGATAGTCATCAAACCCAATTTTTTCTTAAAACTGCGATTTTTTTATTTTTTAAAAACGTTTACACTTATGCAGCTCATACCGTTTATTAGATTGGCAAGAAAATTTTCACGTTTTTGTTTTAAGAATTTCTTAGAACAATCGAGAAAGTTCTAGAAGCTTCTATACCACGGATATAAAAAGGAAATACGAATATCTTTCAAAAAACAGCAAGAATACAATGGATTTTAGACGTTGATAGAGAATCAGTAATCAATATATTTCGTAGAGAGTTCCAAACGCTTCTGCTTCATGAATGCTGTTTGAGTTACAAAGCAAAGGAAGCACCATATGCAGCATGATAGGCAAGGATGTTCTCTCCATCTATACAGTGCAGCGTTAATTCAACTGGTCCAAGAATGGTGACTTCGAACGTGACGATTTATCTCATTTTGGAAGACTACTGGAGGTGGATACGAATACCTTGACGTAATAGTTTCTTTCTCTTCCTGCGACATCTTGAGAGTGAGAAGTGTAAATTAATGTCGTCATAATCTGCTTTTCAGTTGGACGTTGGAATTCATCTAGTCTGTCAGTGGAATAAGAACGAGATAGGCTCATCAGGGCACAATGAAAGTGCATGTGCGATAAAATATAAAATACTTTATTTAGGAATTGATGTTTGCGTAACAGACGAGACAATTTGTTCCTATGAATAGCATAAAGTTTTTATACAAATGTTTTGAACAAGATCCAATAAAATCGGTAAAAAGGACCAATTTTGGACAGAGAAAAATATTTGAAATGTAATTTTTTTAGTTTCTTCTGCTAGAATTATTTTTAGTTTCATTTTGTACTTTGTATTTCAATACTTCTATATGAGACATCTTGAAGGTTTGACATGGCGAAAGTTACCATAATATTTATTACTTCATCTTGATAAATATCATTTATACTAATATGATGCCCAAAAATACAATGAGAAGAAAGAATAAAATTATAATGAAAACAATTTATAAAGAAAAGGTATAAAATATGAGAAATATTTTTATCTTCCAAAATAATTACATATAAACAATTATAACACTATAAATCAATAATAATAGAGGTACAGATGTAAACAAGGAGAAAACAGCTGATTCCAGTCCCGTAAAGTCAAATGGAGTCACTTGAAGCCAAATTTGTTGTTGTTGTTGTTATCCATTTAGTCGTTTTCGACTCTTGGTGACCCTATGGATAATGGTTCGCCAGACTTCTCTATCCTTTACTACTTCTTTAAGATCTTGAAGACTTATTCCAGTATCTTCTTTAACAGTATCTAACCATCTTGTTCTCTGTCTGCCTCTTCTTCTTTTTCCTTCTACTTTGCTGAGCATCAGACTCTTCTCTAATGAGTCTTCTCTTCTCATGATATGACCAAAATATTTGAGTTTTAGTTTGACTATTGAGGATTCTAATGATTCATCAGGTTTAATCTGATCTAGAACCGATTGATTTGTTCGTTTTGCAGTCCATGGTATATGAAGTAGTCTTCTCCAGCACCACATTTCAAAAGCGTCAATTTTCTTCCTTTCGGCTTTCCTTATAGTCCATGTTTCACATCCATATGTAGCTACTGGAAATACCATAGCTTTGACTATCCGAATTTTGGTTTTTAGTGTTACATCTCTGTCTTTTGTAATTCTATTCAAATCAGTCATGGCTTTCCTCCCTAGGAGTAATCTTCTCTTTATCTCATGACTACAATCTCCTTCTATGTGTATTGTTCATCCAAGGAAGTTAAAGTCTTTGACACTTTCTACATTTTCACCGTCTACTTCTATTTGATCTAATGTCATAGTTGACATGATTTTTGTTTTCTTGATATTGAGCAATAGACCCGCTTCTGCACTCTCTGTTTTAACTTTCTGTAAAAGGTTTTTTAGATCTTCTTCACTTTCAGCTACCAACGTGGTGTCATCAGCATATCGAAGGTTATTAATGTTCCTTCCTCCTATCTTGAGACCAACTTGTGTATTACTTAGGGTATACCAAAAGTAGTGAGCCTGATACTTTATTCTTGTATCGAAGGCTTGGAGAAATTTTCTTTTTTTACCAATAGATAGAGCGTGTTTCACTCTATTTTTCTATGCTATTTGATCAATATGAAACTGTTATCATAATAATAAAATTTCGATAAGATCGGTTTCTGTCGCATATGTGCTGGTAGCATGAAACCTCGTGTGTATTTTTGGAATAACTTTTCATAGAAACAATATAGAGAACTACGGTTTTCGCCGTTGGAAAGAGGAGATGAAGTCGCATCGAACCATATATTATCGATTTTTCTAACATGATTTCTGACGGTTTTTTTATTCTATTTTCTAACCGTCGGACAAACGCTTGTTTCATGAAAAAAAGAAAAAGCAAAAAATTTGATAGAATATCCTAGTAGAGATTCGTCTAGAATAGGTATTATCCGTAAATAATTAAATTTAAAGAGCTGAGTCTTACGCAGTTTGTAGATCTTCGATTAACGGTTTAAATGTGAACACGATTATTGACAATTTACTATAAACAACTCATGCAATAGATTTGCTCTTTAAAAGGTGAGCTAAAACCTTACAAAAAGCAGGTTAGAAAAATCAGTAATACATAGCTTGATGTGTCTTCATCTCCTCTTTCCAACGGCGAAAACCGCAGTTCTCTATCTTGTTATCATCAAAAGTTATTCCAAAAATACTCACAAGCACTCATGCTCATGCTACCAGCGTATATGCGACAAACACAGATTTTATCGAAATTTTATTATTATGATAACAGTTTCATATTGATCAAATAGTATAGAAAAATAGAGTGAAACACGCTCTATCTATTAGTAAAAAAAGAAAATTTCTCCAAGCCTTCTATACGAGAATAAAGTATCAGGCTCACTACTTTTGGTATGCCCTAAGTATCAAGCCCTGCTTTCCTCATTACATATTCCGCATATAGGTTGAAGAGATATGGTGATAAAATACAACCTTGCCTTACACCTTTTCTTATTTTAAACCATTCTGTATCTCCATGTTCTGTTCTAACTGTTGCTTCTTGATTTTCATACAAGCTCTTCATAAGGTATATGAGATGTTTAGGAATACCCATTTCTTTCAGAATTTCCCATAGCTTATCATGATCGACACAATCAAATGCTTTTGTATAATCGATGAAGCAGAAATAAAATTCCTTTTGATATTCTCTTGCTTTCTCCATTATCCATCGAATGTTAGCGATTTGATCTCTTGTGCCTCTTCCTTTCCTGAATCCTGCTTGTACATCTGGCAACTCTCTTTCCATATATGGTTGTAATCTCGCTTGTATAATCTTCAGCATTACTTTACTAGCATGAGATATTAAAGCAATCGTGCGATAATTGGAACATTCTTTGATATCTCCTTTCTTCGGTATTGGTATATAAACTGATCTCTTCCAGTCGGTTGGCCATTGTAAAGTCCTCCATACCTGTTGACATAATGCAGTTAGCGTTTTGACTGCAGTATCTTCCATATTCTTGAGTAACTCAACTGGTATTCCATCTATTCCTGTAGCTTTATTGTTAGCGATCCTTTTTAGGGCCCATTGAACTTCACTTTCTAATATATCTGGTTCTTGTTCTAATTCCTTTTCTTCAACAATTCCAATCGTGTTGAGATCTTTTCCATAGAGTGTTTCTGTGTACTCCTTCCATCTTTTCTTTATCTCTTCTCCCTCCGATAGAATTCTTCCCTCTTGATCCCTTAGTATTCCTGTCTTTGGTGTGAATTTACCTTTTACTTCTCTGATTTTTTTAAATAGATCTCTAGTCCTTCCTTTCTGATTATCTTTCTCTATTTTCTGACATTCCTCTTTGAGGTATCTTTCTTTATCTTTTCTTGCTTGTGTTTGAAAGAGAGCATTCAATTTTGTGAACGTTTGTTTGTCTCCCATACTCTTTGCTTTCCTTCTATTCTCAGCTATTTGCAGTGTATCTGTAGTCAGCCATTTAGCCTTTTTATTTCTTTTGCAGGTAGGAATGTTTGCCTTCGCTTCTTCTGATAAGATATTTTTCATTTCCTCCCAGAGTTCTATAGGTTGCCTATCTATTAGCTCTAACCCATCAAAACGATTCTTCACCTTAACTGTGTATTCTGAAGGAATGTTGTTAACATCGTATCTTATCGATCTGATGGTTCTAGCCTTCCTCTTTAGTTTGAATCGGAATGTGGATAATAAAAGCTCATGATCAGTGCCGCAGTCTGCCCCTGGTCTTGTTTTAGCTGATTGGATTGAGCTTCTCCATCTTTGACTGCACATGATATAGTCAATTTGATTTCTGTGTTGACCATTTGGTGATGTCCATGTATAGAGCCGTCTCTTGGATTGCTCAAACCATGTATTCGCTATGAATAGTGAGTTCTCTTGACAAAATTCTACTAATCTATCTCCAGCTTCATTCCTAATGCCTAGCCCAAATTTCCCGCAAATATCTGTTTCAGGTTTGTTCCCAACCTTAGCATTCCAATCTCCTATGATGAATACTGCATCTTTTTTAGGAATTGTTTCCATCATCTGCTGTAGTTCATCATAGAATCTGTTTGTATCTTCTTCTTCAGCTCCTGTAGTTGGTGCATATACCTGTATGATGATGGTGTTTATAGTAGAGCCTTGAATTCTAACTGAGATCATTCTTTCATTCTTTGGGTTGTATCCAAGAACAGCCTCAGTAACCTTCTTTCCTACAATGATGGCTACTCCATTCTTCCTTTTATCTGGGTTTCCTGAGTAGTATATTTCGTGTTCATCTGATGTGAAATGACCCATTCCTGTCCATTTCAGTTCACTGATACCTAGAATATCTATATTTAGTCGTACCATTTCTGATTTAACTATATCAAGCTTTCCTTGATTCATTGTTCTAACGTTCCATGTTCCTATAGTATGTGTCTCCAAGCAGCTTCGGATTTTCCTTTTGCATCTATACACATCCGCATCTAAACGTCCTTTCGGCTTTAATTTAGTTGCATCACTAGGTTTAGTGCTACTCGTACTCTTCCTTAACTCTTCCCCAGTAACTTTTTGGGTACCTTCAGACCTGAGGGTCTCATCTTCCAGTACCATGTCGTGCTTAGTCCGTTTATTTCTATTTTCCATTGGGTTTTCTTGGCATAATTCTAGAGTGGTTTGCCATTTCCTTCTCTAGCGCAGTCCAACTCCACTGATAAATCATATGTTGTTGGTATTACCCCCTACTGCTGCTGCCCTGTAGGTTTGTTTGGATTGAGTTTAGTCTGATGTCTCCGCATTGACCTGTCCATCATGGGTGACCCTATTAAGAGTTATAAACTCTTGATGGCATAGCTCTCAGCTTCTTTGACATACGCAAACCCCCCTGCCACGTTAAGGCATCAATCCACTTGATCCAGAAGGAGCAATTGCTCAAGTTAATGCGAAGAGTGTCGACCTTAGTCTTATGGCGGAGCATCTCTCACAGCATTAACAGAAACAATTCCTCCTTTTAGATCACAGGGGAGTCAAAATCTTACTATTATTATATTAGTTGAAGTACGATGAAATAGCATAGAAAAATAGAGCATTGTTTTCTCTGAGATAATATAGAAAGAAAGTTTCTTTAAATTTACTAAACGGTTTTAATACGTCACTCTCACTACTTTTGGTATAATTTGAGTATCAGTTCTTTTCAATGAACTGGTGCATACATATCAGTTCCTTTCAAAGAACTGGTAGGTATACATCAGTTCCTTTCGAAGAACTGGTAGGTGCATATCAGTTCCTATCAAAAGAACTGGTAGCTACATATAAGTTCCTTTCAAAAGAACTGTTGTATAGTTCCTAAGAACGGAACTAATATGGAACTGTCCTAGGCCTAGTTCTTAGAAAAGCCAACAAAAAATCTCAACTTTGAAAAAATCGACTTTTAACGTTCCAGTAAAGGTTATCGGGTATCTGTAAACTATGCGAACACCTACGAACACCTCGAAAGGAAAGATAGCATAGATCTACT